>CABHPH010128312.1:0-18933 GCA_902168325.1 Peromyscus nudipes
CCCCACCCCTTTCTGGCCCCTGCTCGTAGCTTTGATGTTATCTGGTGAACCGCCTACGTGGGTTCTACCTTGAGCTCAGCGCCTGGTGACAGTCGGATACTCTCCTCTGTGGGTGCTGCTAGCAGCCAGCGCAGCAGGTGGCCAGAGGACGGAATCCCCAAGCTGGGGAAAGGACCTTTGTGGACTCCCTTCTTCACCTGAGCTCTCCCAGCTAGTAGTGATCTTGGTCTTGGAGCCACACTGCTTTCTCTGCTGGAATCAGGAGGAGGTCTCCCAGATGACATTCTTTTTCCTTCCCCTCACAGTATAAACTTGTAATGAGATCGTTTGGGTGTTTCTCCAGGCTCTGTGCAGTTTTTAGACCTCAGCTTTGGAAGCAGATATTATTTTCTCTCTGAGATATTCCTGCAGCCTTGAAGAGGCAAGAATACAACTCCCAAGATGATAAACTATAATAATACACTACAGATTCCCCTAAGGGTCAAAATACCTGCACACCCTCCTGCGTCTGTTATGAAAAGCTTGTAACTCTTGATTTTATTTTATTTATCTGCACACTAGCTCAACCTGGATATATATTTTGTATTGTTTCCAGTCTCAGAATCATCACTAAGGAGAGATGCTTTGGAAATCAGAAACAGAACAGGTTAGTAATAAAGCAAAGGCACCGTCTCTCATTCATCCTCCCTGGCACATGCCCTTTATGACAACACCAGGCTGTGTTTAGGCCTTGCCCTCTGGGAGTTTACAAATTAATGGAGGCAGCGCAAACACATGGAAAAATACCTGGAGGGAGAAAAGATACAAGCCACAGCTTATAAACAGAGCCAATTAAAGTGCACGAGTTATTTATATTACTGCTGAGCGATCTTTGGGTGGAGGGAAAGGTCTATCCAAAAGAAAGTTCCAAAAGAGGGTGAGTCCTCAGTAGAGTTTGAGGGAAAGCTCAGGATTTGCCAGTAAGATAAGCACAGTTCTCAAGCCCAGAGAGAGAAGCAGCTGCTAAGTGAGGGGTTATTTCCTGCCTGGAGTAGAAAGTCCGGGCAAGTGAGAAATGACTGACACCCAAATTAGGACACTTTGGAGAGTGGGAGGGAAGCTCTTTCTATTCAGACCCAGACAGGAGCCGTGCACCTGGGCTGTCCTGATAGGTTTTTCTAATAGAGGCTATGAGGCAGTCAGAACAAACTGGCACCAGGCAGTTAGAGAAGAGCCAACTCATTCATCGATTGGAAGGAATTAAGACATGATACTGCAAGCAGTTGGTAGTCGTTTGAGACATCTGGACAGAGAATGGTCTTTTTAAGTAAAGTTGTTGTGGCTGATGGATTTAGGATAGATATGGGAGCTGGGTACAAAGACTACAGCAAGCCACACTAGCTGTGGAATGACATGGGAGTAATGGTAGCCAGCTTCCGTCTCCTGTTTCTCCTTCATCCCATTTCTAAAATGTTAAATAATCTGCCAGGAGCCATGGAGTTAGTGCACAATACATTCATGACTGGGATCCAGAGAACATTCGGATGGTTAAAGCATAAAGGCTGTATTTTATGGAAAATAGACTATAATAACTTTATAATATTCTGCATCTGTGGCAGAAAAGGAAAGAAGTCATTGTTTAGAAATCTACATCTATTCAAGTTTTGAGAAATTGGAGCGTGATGTCATAAGTGTATTTGTTGGGATATTTGAGGCTGGAGGAGTGAAGGGAAAATGTGTTTGGGTTTGAACATATCTAATTTTGAGAAGGATAATGCCCCCTGCATTTGTTTAATTGACACTGCTAGCTCTTTTGGAAAGTGTCTAGTTCAACGTTAGGTATGACTGGTTCATGAATATTATTTGATGTACAGCCTATTAAACAGTCTAGAAGAGCAGTAGTGGTGATTGACAGATGTACTACATGCAGTTCTCAGAATTCCTTGTAAACCTTGTCCTAGGTCGCACACTGAGAAACACGAGGAAAAGCTGAACAGCATTCTGCAAAACCAATCCCTACTGACCCGTGATCTAATTCTATAGAAATAAGCACAGCAATCTAAGACATGGTTATCAGTCTGCTGCGGCTGATGTAGCAAACTACCATGGACTGGAGATCTTAGGCAGTATGCATTTATCCCCTCGAAGTTCTGGAGGATGGAAGTTCAAAATGAAGTTCGTAGCAGATTCCTTTCTCCTGAGGTCTCTCTTCCAGGTCTGCAGATGGCTGCCTGCTTGGTGAGTCTTCACGTGGCCTCTCTGGGTGTGGTTTGTATGCATAGAAGAGAAAAGAAGAAAGAGTGATGCTCTGGTTAGTCTCCCTATGATGACGCTGCTGTAGATGGCAGATGAAATGTCCCCCATAGGCTTAGGAGTTTAAATACTTGGTCTCCAGCTGGTGGCTCTGTTTGAGGAACTTGTGGAGCCCTTAGAAGGTACAGCCTTACTGGCAGAAGTAACTAAGGACAGGCCTGAGGGTTTCATAGCAGGCTCTGCTACCTGACTTCTCTTGGCTTCTTCCCTGGGAGCAGTAAGATGGCAAGGTGTTGGAGCTACATATCACCACTACCACAGCCTCAGTGTCTTTCCCTCTGAGATGGGCCACCATACCCTCAAACTATGAGCTAATATAACACTAATCCCATGGGGGTCAGTGCTCAAATTTATGACATCATTTTAACTCCAATTGCTATTAAAGTCCCTAATTCCATATACAGTCTCCCTGGGCAGCAGCCTTCATGACTGAGATGGGGGGACACAATCAGCCCTGTGGCTTGCAAGAGTTTTGTTTGGGGGTTCTTTTGTTTTGTTTGAGACAGTGTCTCACTATGTATCCCAGGCTGGCCTAGAACTCACAGAGATTCACTTGCCTCTGTCCCAGTGCTGTGATTAAAGATAGTTTTAACCCCAGCCCACAGTGAGTTTTTTTTTTTAAGAGATCCTGAACAGTGGAGTTTGTGCCAACCTAGGAAGGGGGTGTTGCCTGCTTTAGAAGGGATCAGGACTCTTTTTCTACTTTTACTACTAGGAAAAATTACTACTAAATAACTGCTTTTGTTTGTTATTTGTTTTGAAATAGGGTCTCCCTATGTAGTTATGGCTGCCCTGGAACTCCACAGGTAGACCAGGGTGGTCTCAAACTCACAGAGATCCTCCTGTTTCTGCCTCCTGAGTGCTGGGATTAAAGACATGTGCCACCACTCCGTTTCCTCTTAAAATAGTGCTATGTACTCTACACCTTAACATTTTTAGGAAGAGTTACCAAACTTCCCATGGAACTCCATCTGTGTTCACAGGTACAGTGGTAAATAAATCTGTTTTATGGGTTGCTGAACGATCAGAGGGTCTCGTTTTCCTGAACACATGTAAATTAAACATCCTATCTAATGTCTGGCTATCTCCTCCCATATGCAAACTCTGTCTTGTCACTCTATTAATTTCTTTTATAACATCTAACATACTAGAATTATCTAATTGGTTTCCATGTATATTATTTCTCAATCCTTGAATACAGGGGCCTAAGTGGGGTGTGGTAGTGTACGACTTTAATCGGAGGAGGGAGAAGCAGACAGATCTTTGTGAGTTGGAGGCCAGCCTGGTCTACAGAGCTAGTTCCAGGTAAGGTGGGGCTACACAGAGAACCCTGCCTCAAACAAACAAACAAAAATAGAATACCAGTCTTGGAATGAGTGGACTGGTTTGTTTCCCAGTGTTATTGTTCCCACCTAGAACAATGTGGGAACAAATATTTGTGGAATGAAATCTGGATCCTGCTCATCTTCCAGTCAATACAAATGAGCTTTTCTTACGTCATCATTTTTTATAAACATCTTTCTAAACTTCCCTCTCTGGATTCCAAGTTCTATAACAGAGCTTAAAAAGATCTGCTCGGTTACAGAGGAGGCCACTAGAATTCAGAATGGTCCCAAAGATTGTTCAGTGTCACGAGCAAACCACTGAAAGAGCATGATTGGAGAACTCTCAGACTGCCCTCCTGGTTCCAAATGCCTTCCTTCAAACTCTTTCCCTGTTCCCACCTGCCACTCCACTGCCTGTTGCTTGCTCCTAATCTTCCAAAGTTTTTCATCCCCTGTGATTTGATGGAGTTTTAGTAGCTTGGCATTTTGTGTGAATGGAAGAGAAACGGAGGAAAAGACAAAAGAGGGAATGAAGGAAGTATTTGTCCATTCAAAAGTAAGAAAAAATACTATGGAGTAAAAGTTTAAAGGCGATTTATTTAAAAAAAAAAGAATGTGTTCAAGTAATCCCACCTAATTCAACCCACATGCCTCACCTTTTCTCTCTGGGTTGCTATAATTGTTGAACTAAAGAGGTTTAAAAAGCAAACACATTCTTAGTGAGGAGTGGAAAGAACACAAGTACTTAGTAATGCTTGTACTGCCGTGTTGGAACAGGGTCAAAAGAGTGAGCCATGGTGAACAGAGCCTTGAGGAACTGTGTGAGAGGCTCCAGGGGAAAAGGCAGAGGGCCTTTCACCTCAGGTGCATTTTCATCCCTGGATTGTTCTTGGATGTGATTTCACGCCTCCTGTGACAGACATTTACATTTTCATTTAATTTATAAGACATGTTTATTCTTGCTGGATGTCAGAACATAGCTGTAGAACCCAATCTGATCAGAGTGCCATGAATCTGGATGTGGCCTTCGGCCTTGCTTCCATGCTTTCCCAGATAGACATAGTACGTGCCAGGCAATTGTGTTTAAATTAGTCTGTCCTAAGAAAGTGCTGGGAAAGGACTGCTCTGTTATTATTTGGGACCTGCTTACTGATGTTTATTTACATGTCTTTCTGAACTCAAACAACCTTCCCTTAGATCATGCTTTCTCTAAAACTGAAGTAGGGTTGTCTATAGCATCAGACTAGTCTGCCCATTCTTTCAGATCCTCAGATCCCAGGTCCAGCAGACAAGATCTGCTCAGGTCGCTGAAAAGTTGGCACTGCCACTAGAGTGTACATCCATAGGTGAGACTCCCAGAGTCTTTGGACCTCTTTGAGATTGCTATTTCCCAAACCTCCAAGGCCAGCAGCTTCCAACTCTCAGTCCTGGCTTCTACAGCCTTCCCCACATGCCTGCTCATTGAATCAGATTTTTGCAACTGAATTGCTTCTGGCAAACCAACCATTCAGCCATCAGTTTTTCCCTTTGCCTAATTCTCCACTGTATTATTCTTTACTAGTTTGTCAGTGTTCTGTTTATAGAGGCCCACGGTCATGAATTTGTGATTTTGAGTTCATTGGCGTCTTTGAGTTGATGTTGCCTCCCCCATCCCTCCACCGTGGTAATTCCTGTTATGCTGAAATGTCTTTGGATATTGGTATAAAGAAAGTCAAGAAAATCAAAGTCCAACTTGGGGAAAAGCTGGAGTTTTATGGAAAGAACCAACAAAATGAAAGTAACTCACCATTGGAAAGATGAGCTGGAGGAGAAAGACATAGGCTAGCCACTCAGGACAAGACAGTAATAGCTTGTAGACAGCTTTTATCTGTTTCTAATGCTTTTCAAATTGTTCAGCTATTTTAATTTCTGTAAGAAGAGGTGGAACTTTATTCATGGGAGATGACAAAAATAAATGGAACAAGAGTTAAAATAAGACATCTAAATAAGATTGGGGCGGGGGACGGGGTCAGCTAGCCAGATGGCTGTCTAACCTAAAGACAGTATAGATCTTCTTTGAAAGAGGGTTTTTTTTTTTTTGGCTATTAATGGATTGCACACACGAGGGTTGGTAATTATAAAAAATATTGATGCAAGCAGCCAATCTTGGCACAGTCTCAGGATGGAATGCTCAGAGCCGGAGTAACAAGACACACGCATTTGTGTTCTACTTGCTACTCATACAACTGTGGTTCCCAACTGCTGTGGAACCTTCTGGTTGTAAAATTCCATCCCTCACATAGTAACAGGAGAATCACAACAGTCCCCCTCCCTTCCTGAGCTGGGATAGTACAGCAGTTTCGTAACAGTGTTCTCTCAGAAAGTCCCATAGTCTACCACACGGAACAAAATAAAGTGACTTCCAGAAAAGTAAGGCAAAAGTTGTCTACCAATATCTCACCTGATTTTTTACACTTCTAAAAGCATACTTCTCTTTTAGCAAGGCTTGATGTACAGGAGGAGAATGGTTCTTCCAAAAATATTTCTTCTACTATCTCAATAACCATGCATTCTTTAAGGATATCTAGTCTGAGCAACTGATAATCCTATATCCACTTGGATACAAAGAAAAAAATTCACACAAGTTTTTTTCATTAAAACCTCTAAGATTTCTTCTTAAGAAATCTGATTGTCTTAATTTTTAAAACACAACATTTCTCAACCAAACACGTATGTGGAAAATTATCCATAATAAATGTTATGATAGTGGTTCATGATTCATGACTCTCAAAGGCCAACCTGCAGTACATTGACTCAGAGCTTAATTGCATCTCCTCTAACTCTTAGTGAGCCTGAATGAGAATGGGAAGTGTTTAACTGAGATATTGTAGGCTGGGGATGTAGCTCAGTGGGTAGAGTACTTGCCTAATGTATACACACCCAGGGGTTTGATCCACAGTACTACAAATACATACATATGAATAAATACTAAAAATAAAATTATAAAATGATTGAGCAATTCTGAGGTGCTGTAGAAATACTGGATGGAATTGAGCATTGGACTTCTTGCTATTGACAGCTTCTTGAAGCTTCCCTGCTTTTTCGGGGGACAGCCTATATGGCAATGTTGAGACTCTGGCATGCACTATTGACTGACCAGTTGGGTAGCAATTAGTCAGGAGTCACCAGCCAGAGACACAGAGGAAGCAAGATGACAAGGCAGAACTGAGAAAAGGTACCAAGCCATGTGGCTAAATATAAATAAGAATTGTGGCTGAGCAGTTATAAATAATATTAAGCCTCTGAGTGATTATTTTATAAGCAGCTGTGGGACCCACAAGTGGGAGAGATCTGTCCCTACCATTGGGCCAGGCAGGACCGAAGAGAATTCTGACTACAGCTATTGAGTAAAAAAGGGCATTCTGCTACGTTAATCTAGAGTTTATAGAAAAGAGAAAGATACCTTAATGTCACTTCCATGGCCAAATTCCAACCCAGATACATTACTGATTGGCAACCTAAGTTTAAATATGTTAAGAAACATTTTACACCATCCTCATGGGTATAATAGGTTGTAATAATGACCTGCTTCCCAGAGACATTCTACAGGAGAGCAATGTGTGCTCATTAAGTGATCTGGAAGTATCTACTTCCATAAGTATCTAATTAAAGACCTTTCCCTTTAGCCTTTGTGATGTGTGTGTGTGTGTGTGTGTGTGTGTGTGTGTGTGTGTGTGTGTTAGATCCCTTAGAGCTGTAATCACAATCCCCCTGACATGGGAACTGGGCACTGAACTCACATTCTCTGTAAGCGTGAACTGCTTAGCTGCGACATCATCTCTCCGCCCCCAGATCCCTTCTAAGCAAGCCTTTATTTCCTCACATGTAACTACTTGCCATTCCTCTGAGCTCTTTCCTTTTTCTTTCGGATTCTTCATCTAAAGTAAGTGGCTTATTCCTAACCCCAAGAATGATTACATACATTAGATTATATGAACATGATGAGACATCTGCCCTCAACACTTTTAATTATTTCTATTAATATTTACAAGTGCTCTCATCTTTAGATGAGAAATACTACTTTCTTTTACCTTATTGCCCCAACACCTGGCTTCTTGAATTTAGATTTCTTGACTAATTGCAATCAGAATTATCTCTTTACAGCCGCCTACATCCTGCAGTTCTGACCTCAGCTCCAACAGTGCCTCCCAAGCCTGTATTTTCTCAGAACCAGCCCTCCTCTCCTCTCTCTTCTCGCCAGGCTTTGTTCTGGCATTTAGAAAATTTGTACAGACCTAATGTGACACATTGTAAATTTTTTTTCTCAATCTTCTTCAAAAGATAGCTAAAGATGAAAAGCAAACACATCTATCTCTACTACATTTCATGAAAGACTCAGTAGCAGGTTGCTCCCAAGGCCCTCTGGTGCTGCCAGTATTAACATCTAAGGGTGTCTGGGGGGAGAACGCAGTTGTCCACCATGACATCAACTTGGCAAAGAGGGCCAGAGTCCAAACATGCCTAGCTTCTTTTAACCAGGCACACCACCCTAATTATCTCCTACAATAATGCTTTGATCCGGTAACTCCCTTCCCGAAGAAAGCCGGTGGCTTCCCTCTCCCTGCAAAGCCCATACTCTGTAGCTAGATTTCAAGCCTCAGAGTGATCTACAGATCATGGCGAGCCTTCTCTTCAGCGGCTTCCCTAATGAGGCCCTTGTTCCCCTGCAGGGCTCGCTCCAGCCATCTTACCTACAGTTGTGTTTGTCTCACTTCTCACCCACTCACTGCACCTCTACTCCCCCTACTCCCCCCAATCTCCCCCAACCCCCCCACCCCCCCCCCCCCCCCCCCCCCCCCCCCCACCCCCCCACCCCCGTGCCCAATGCCCGCCTTCACCTTTTGCTTTTCCTCCATGCTCTATATGGCCATGCAGAAAGCTGGCCTCCTCTCAGATAGGAAGTTGCATTCATCCACTTTGTGACTCTTGTTGCTGATCTTTGAAGCAGACCTCCAAACCACATATTCTTTCACTTCAAATGGACTGCAGTGGCCTGCAGTCACTTTATGCAAAGCAGCTAGGGCATGTGACATATGGATGTTAATGGTAGGAAGTAGCACTTATTGCTACTTTACACACACCCCTCAAGAAAACAACCAACAGATCGTGAATCTGTCCCCCCCCCCCCGAAAATGGTTCATGATTAACATGACACTCAACTACTAACTTAAAAAGAGAGAAGGTTCAATCTAGCTCAGAGCTTTGGAGGCTGTGTTCTCTGGGAGGTTGGCTTGTTGCTTTAGGGCCTGTGGTGAGACGGGGCATCATGGTGGACTGTGTGTGGCAGATCAAAGCTGCTCACCTCATAGTGACCAAGAAAAAGGTGAGGAGAGAGCGAGCTGGATCCCATAATACCTTTCCTTCAAGGCAGCACCCCCGTGACCTAACTCTGTTACAGTAAGCCCCACTCTATAATGGTTCTCCCCATTCCCAGGAGTGCCGCCCTGGAAACCACACTTTAGCACAGGGGTCTTTAGTAGACATTGCTGGTCCAGACTGTAGCAGTAACTAGCCATACCTGTCACTTCAACGTTGCTATGACTGGCATTTTCTGCTTCTAAGTTCTGGTATAGAAAATCCATGCCTCTATTATAGATAGATACCCTCCCATTATGTCTTCCTTCCTAATTAACAGCCAACTCTATATATCAACTATGAACTCTCCATCCAAGGAAATGGGTCATATTCTATTGACTATCTAATTTTATTCAAGTGAGAAATATGTGTAAGTTATACCCCCCCTACCCTGACCCTGTAGCCCTTTTGCTCTTTAGTACCTCCTACTAAAGAGACGATTTGGGACCAGATCAGTACAGTACAATCCAGGCTCAAGAATATATGGTTTGTAGACAAGTTTTCTAATCATGCACTTTGTGAAAATAAAAAGTTAATTCTAGAACTCAACCTTTTAGGCAGTCTTCAATCCATTTTCTTATGGACTCCATCATTTCACAGTTTGCCCACTTAAGGTGGTATGGTGAAAACTACATAGCATCCCTGATCTAGAGAAAGCTCCAATAGTCTTCAGTCACCGCATTTAGATTTTCTGTTCTAGACCCCCTCCATCCTAGAGCACAGGCCAGGTGTACTGGCTCTCACTGTAAGCCATCAATTTGAGAACAAAATCAATATGTGCCTTTGGTCCCTTTCTACTTTATCTGTTCAAGAATTGTCTGATGATTTCCAGAACATTACATCTTAGTAAAAATTAGGGAAAAATATTTTGAATTGCTTTTTTGAGAAAACATTGAGACATGATTAGCACCTACAGATTGGAAACTTTTCAAAAAGTAGTATACACATGTGCATGTGCACAAGCACACACACACGCACGCACGCACGCACGCACGCACGCACGCACGCACGCACGCACGCACGCACGCACGCTCTGTCCTTTCAATGATTGCTTTGAATCTTGGATAGAAACAGTATCACAAATCTAGAAACCCACCTGTTGGTTTAATCTTCCTAATGTGCTGCTCAACCACCCAATCAATGAATCACAACCATTTTCTAGATGAAACAGGGGAATGATACATTGACTGCGCTGGGTAGAGCTGTGTAACACAAGAGGTCAACTCTAATCTAAACCACGGACTAGCAGTATTCATTGATCAATACTGATCCATCAATTACATCAGTTCAAAACTGTTAGCCACGGGGTGAAATGAGAGCTAGAAGGAAGGAGTACACATGGATTCTCAGGTTTTTATACCTAAACTGCTCAAGACAGTGAAGCCTAATTTATTTTCTTTTCCTGTGTGTGTGTGTGTGTGTGTGTGTGTGTGTGTGTGTGTGTATGTGTGTGTGTGCCTTCAAATGCACATATACCCATGTGCACGTGTGTCAGGGTCACATAGAGCATGTTCCTCAATTGCTCTCTACCCTCTGTGCTGAGACAGGCTGTCACTGAACTTGAAGTTCATTTTTGTGGCTCGGCTGCCTGGCCAATGAGCTGCTGGAGCCTGCCAATGTCTGCTCACCCAGCGCTGGGGTTATAGATGTGTGCCACTGTGCTTGGATTTTTACATGGGGACTGGGAATTTGAACTCAGGTCTTTAAGCTTTTTACACCCAAGCACATTACTGAATGAGCCACCCCCAACCCCATCCCCATTTAAAAAGATATTTATAAAACCGTTGCCTCTCAATGCAGTTTGACCCAGTAAAGTCTTCAAATATAAGACTTTTCTCTATCTTGCTCTTTTTTTTTCCGTTTTTTTTTTTTTTTTTCGAGACAAGGTTTCTTTGTGTATGTAGTTTTGGTACCTGTCCTGGATCTCACTCTGTAGACCAGGCTGGCCTTGAACTCACAGAGATCTGCCTGGCTCTGCCTCCCGAGTGCTGGGATTAAAGGCATGAGCCACCACCGCCCAGCTCATTTTTTTTTTGTACTTTTTATCCCAGAAAGGCTTCCTGCTATCCCAGAGAGTTTTTTGTTCTGTTGTAACTCTTTCTATCCTTAAGCATTTTGCAGTAAATATATATTCCTTTATTCAAGTTTAACTCAGATGTGTCAGAGATGATTAAGTTAATATTCTACACCTGCGCCTTCCATGTCCCTGTCCTCATATGATTGAAGGTTTAGAGCAGTGGTTCTCAACCTGTTGGTTGCAACAGGGGTCAAGTGACCCTTTCACAGGGGGTCACATATCAGATACCCTGCATATCCGATATTTACATTATGATTCATAACAGTAGCAAAATTACAGTTAGGAAGTAGCAACAAGGTAGTTTTATGGTTGAGGGGGTCAGCACACCATGAGGAGCTGGATTAAAGGGCCGCAGCGTAAGGGTGGGCCAGAGGCTTAGATGGTAGTACGTTGTGATATGAGATGCTGTCTCCTCGCATCTGCTCACTCATTCCAGGGAGCAAATGGCTTCAGTTCTTCAAAGCCATACATTTGCATGTGCCTGAATAACACAAGTATCCTTCTGAATTTTGACTTCGGAATATTAGATATTGTCAGTGATGTCTCACTCCCAAACAGATAGCTCTGATCTTGCTTTCAGCCACACTCTCAATCCCCAGCGCACATCCCATGTGCCCCTGTGGAGCATCATGTGATTGAGTCATCAATCAGTATTTAGTGTTATCCCCATGACCATGAATGTCACTGTGGATACGGTTCAAAGCCAGTCTACACACCATACTGTGATTATTTTTCCTCTTATTTCAGCTCTCTAAAGAAAATCCTTGATTTATGTATTTCCTTGGATATGTATGCATTTATTAATTCATCCTGTTAGCTAAGCATATCAATACATTTACACTCACTGCATATAATATTAAACTTGCCTTATGGAACATCTCTGGTTTTGTTTGTGATGGGATTGCACTATGTGGTCCAAGCTGGTCTTGAGGTTGCCTCCTCATGCCTCGTCTCTCCAGGGTGCTAGGGTTCCATGTGTGAGTCAACATGCCTAGTTTTCTGTCCAAGCTTTTGAGGTTTGACTTGCTAGTTTTTGTGGTACCCTTTCACAGCCATCCTGACAGATGCCTTCTCTTTTCCCCTACCGGACAGCCATTTCCTGGATCCTATGCCTTCCTCTTTCTGAGTTTTTCCCCTCATTTTGAGTGTGTCCACCCTCCAGTGGCTTCCTGGGAAAGGGTTCATCGAAAGCAAAACTCTTGGAGACTTTACACTCGAGATCACCTGATGCTCAGGTTTAACTTAAACTTCAGTTGGAGAGAGAATTCTAGAATAGAAAGACTTTTTGCCCAGAATTTTGAAGGCACTAAACCCATGGTCTCCGGCTTCCAGCTTGTTGAGGAGTTTCCTGACGCCCTGACCCTCTGAATCGCCATTCTTCGTGTGAGATGTCTTTTTTCTCGGTGCTCAGAGTTAGTTCTCTTCATCCTTATATTCTAAATTTCATGATGACATATCTAATTTTTATTACTGTATTTTGGGCTCTCTTGGTCAAATTTTGGCTTAAAATATGGTATCATTTCATTTGGGGAAAATATTTTCAAGTTATACCTCCATCATTTTCCTATCTACCTTTTCTGAGTCCTTTCAGGAAACAATTCAGACATTATACTGCCCGGGCATCTCCACTGTTTCTCTTGTCTTTTATTGCCTACTTTTCTACTTCCACTTCTCATTTGAAAAATTTCCCTACATTATGTTCTAACATTTTCCTTGATTTTTCTCATTTTCACAATTCCAGTTTTAATACCTCAGGACACCTCGCTTATATTTTTCTAAAAACCTTTTTATTCTACCTGTAAACATATTACTCTGGAATGTTAATGGCCTTTTTTTTTTTCTTTTTATTCTTCCTCATGCTGTCTGCTTTCTCCTGTTGCTGTTTCTCCAATTGTTTTTCCTCTTATGTGAGATCCTGGTAAACTCCATCTCACTAGGAATGGCACCCCAAAAGCTAAGTCAGAGCCTTTATGATGTGTAGTTGGTCTGCACTGGAAATTCCCTGCCAGCTGGCCTGGTTTACACTTCTTTTGAAGTCTTTATGGTCAGTATTTCAGACTTCTGCTTGGGGTGTGTGTGTGTGTGTGTGTGTGTGTGTGTGTGTGTGTGTGTGTGTGTGTGTTTCAGACCACAAAAGGATGAAAAATATGACATGTTTCAGTATGTAGTTATAAGTTCAACCTCCCTGGTCATAGTACCCTCTTGTGTGTCTGACTCCAGGAGGTCAACATCTCAACTCTGGAGCCAGTAGGATCTGTCACCAAGACACCAGAAGAGAATCCTGAGGTCCAGTTGGCTTTTAATCTCACCTGCAATGCAACTTCCGGAGGTAACCCTGATGCCTGATGCCCATTCCTGAATCTCCATTTTGAAATTCTTTTTTAAAAGACGAGAGAAGAAAGCGGCTTAGCTTTCCCTACAGTCAGCTGAAGATTCTGTCTCAGATCTGGTTCTCACTGCTAACTCTTTGTCACATTATATAGTCATGTTTAGTTTGCGTTTGTAGCTTTGTGCCTTTCAAAACGTGTATTGTCATCTGAGTGGGAGAATTAAGCTAAAAGCTACTGGTCTGCCACCTTTAATTGAACGTCCGGCAGTATCTAGTCACAGTGCCCAAAGGATGTGGTTCATTGTTCAGCAAGAAATTATTTTAAAGTGCAATTTGTGTGAAAGCAGAACTTCAAGAGAAGTGTAATTACGTTCATAATTTATATCTTCTCTGGGAGAGGAGTAACATTTTAAAAACTTCTCTAAAGGCCAGAGAACATCTGTTTTTAACCTTAAATTTGGGTTAATGAGTACTTCCTCCTTTTTGTCTGCTCTCTCTCTTGAGCCTGGCATTGTGGGTCTAGGGCCTTCCAGCCAGTTGCCATTGCTATTCTGAAATGTACCTGTGCCTGGGAGGTTCCTGCAGGTTAGATTTTGCTGCTGAGAAAGCTGCTGTTGCTGGCACTGAATTTCAATGACTTCCTGCAGGCAAACACCTGGAGGCAATTACCTGTACTTGCCTGCCAGCAGACACACATGCAATTTGGAGGGGGAAACTATCTGTATGAATTTTAAAAGGGGTAGGGGTAAATTTGCTTTGTGTAATATTTTGCCTGTGTCTAGGTTATCCAGTCTAAGAATTTGCCTTGGCCCAATTATGTGTTCGTTAAACCATTTTTTTCCCTCACCATAGAATTGGCAAATGTGGTCTTTGTCTGGCCTTTTTCTTCTGCCTGGTAATCGACTCCTTTCTTTTCTTAGGCTGTGGGACAATAGTAGTGAGGGGAGAAATAAGGAAGGTCAGTGATCTACATTTTAATGTGAAATGACAACATTTTAACTTGACATTCTTTAATAATAGACCTGCCATTCAAAAGAAAAAACAGGTCAAGGCTGAGGACAGAGTCACATGTAAAATTATATCAAACTTCATTGCTAATATTTATGCAGACTTAGTGATACTTTATATACCTAGATACGGTCTCTGGGGAAAGCTGATATGTTGATCATTATTTTAGCTAAGTGCGTCTTCCTTTAGCTAAATCGTAAGTGTTTTTAATGTAAATGTTGACTTAAATTACACGTTTGGAAATATCAGCAATACCATTGGGTAGAGTTATCGTTACTGTACTGGATAATGCTAATGGAATGTATTTTATGATTTTGTAGATGAGTGCAATGAGACCAAATTATGAACTGACTTTGAGTGCAGGCAGACCCCAGTCCTGACTTAGTGTGGCTTCAAAGTGTCGCTTCCTTCTGATTTTATTCTATCCAGGCAAAACTGAGGATGACTAACAAGTTCTGAAACTTCCTGTCTTCAGCATAACCAAAACATCACACATATGACTTTTTTTTTCATCTCTTTCTCATTCCTCTTTCTAGAATCTCAGTTTTATACTTAAGGTATCAGCTTTCATTGTTACAATCCTCATCCGCCACTCCTCCTATTCTTTCCACCCCCCGAAGTTGTTAAACACGGCTGCCTGGAGCCTTTTCCTCGCTCTTGATAATTATAACAACCTAGATCCTCCCAGCACACAGTCCAGATTTCTACTATACAGGTTACTAATACATAAAGCTTCTGCCTTTTTTACAGAGCCCCCTGAGAGCTGTAAATAAATCATACTTTTCTGCAATTTTAGTGTTAAAATTGGCTACTGCATTGCCAAACAAGAACTTGACGTTAAGTAAAACAAGACAATGACCAGCAATATCTCACAAAATGAAACCACCATGGTGACTCACTGATGATTTAAAATGCTGTAGCACTTTGTTCCAAGAATTACTGGTTGAGAAAAAAAGTGCCCACTAACACAGGGCAGCTTTAGCATGTAGGTGACATTCTCCACACATGTCACTGCCTCCCTACACAACCATCCCTCATCCCCCACTCCCAGATTGCTAGAATTCTAATCGGCCAAATCTGAAAACCATCTAAATTTTTCCTTTCTCCTTTCTCCTTTCTCCTGAGAGTAAAAGGTTTGAGTAAGGAAGGACTTATCAGTCAGCCTTTGCTGTGTAACAAATAATATCAAAATGCAGTAGCCTAAAATAATAATTGTTTGCTTAGCCTACAACAAGGCAGGCTAATACTGTAAGTGGACTACTCTGGAGCCTTCTGGTCTTTCTACTGGGTTCATTTGTGTATCTGGTTGGCTGTGGGCCCGGCTGGGCCTGGCTGGGCCTGGCTGGCATAAGGTGGCTCCCCAATAGAAAGTGAGCCTGATTATAATATTGTTTGTCAAAGCCAGTCACAAGACCAGCCAAGTGGAAAAACAGGATCTAGAACTTGATGGGAGGAATTGAAAAATAGTACAAGCAAAAGGCTATGCATTCAATGAGAGAAATACCGGTTTTCAGCTTTAGATCGTCCAGTTTTTAAGCAACCCATCCTGACTATCAATGACAGGGCTGAGGCAATTGAAAGCAATAACAAATTCCTGAAATGAGTTATTGGTTCAGAAAAAGGCAACTAAGGTGGAGCAAGCAATAAAGGAAATCTCCTTTTCTCACCCACTTCTGTTTACTGAAACAATATGCTGCCAAACAAAAAACAAAAAACAAAAAAACCCCAAAAACTCTAGCCTACATCTCCAGTGTAATTTCCGAGCACATTGTACCTATTACAGAAACATGTAGTAATCACAAGCAAAGACTTAAAATAAGACAAGTGGAATGAGAGTATTTGGATTTCTTACATTTCCCTTGAAGAGAATAAAGACTTTGATAAGTTAGGAATACTTGTTTCTTTCTCGAGACTAACCACCATAACAGTAATCAAACGAGAACATCACCGTCAAGCTAATGGAGAGGAATCCAGGTGACTCTCTGACTCAGTCCAGAGGAAGGGCAAAGACAGGTAAAAGGGACCTGAAGCCGATCAAGCAGTTAATATATCGCTCGATGAGATGGAGATTTTAGAGCAAAACATTAATAGCTACATTAAGTAGGGATGGACTGAATAGCCCAATTAAAAGATAAAGACGCCAGTCTGAATAAAGTGGGGCAGCTTAAATCAGACATATGAAATGAAGCAATAGAGAAATATGCCATACAACTGTCAGCTCCCCCAAACCAGAGTCCTAGGCCCTTATCTGCCAAATTAGTCTTTAAAGAAAAGCTTTATTCTATTTACCAGATGTGAAATGGTACACTTCAGTGATAAACTTGTAATTAAGTAGGAAGAAACTAAAATTTAAGCTCACCATTCAACATTGCCTCACAATGTGTAAAGCAAAGTTAGGCAGACCTCTGAAAAACAGGCTGATCTCCTGCCGTACTAAACCACACTACAAGGGTTTGTTTGCTTGTTTGTTTTGTTTTGTTTTTAGCCTGTCTCTTAATAATAGAACCAGCCAAGTAAAAGCCAGGCAGCATGTAGGAAGCTGAACAGTAATGAGAGAGCAGGATTGGATGTGCAAACACCGATGACGTAAGTGTAAGACTCCTTCAAACACACTGGAACACTCACGGGACATGGCAGTGGTCACAAGGTCAGACTTGACACATTTGGATGGAATCTTCTCTGACTCCATGTAAAAATGATAACAAACCCCTCAAAATATAAAAACAAAAACAGAAAGCCTTATATGTTTGCAAACTAGGAAATTAAGAAACAAATCTACTGGGTTAGTTCAAAATAGCACACTGATCCTGATAATACCAGAGAGAAAGTTGGTTAGAAAATAAAAATAAGGCATTACATGTTGTCTTAGTTAGGGTTAGTATTGCTGTGATGAAACACCAAGATCAAAGCAAGTTGAGGAGGAAGGGTTATTTGATTCACACTTCCACATCCAGAGTCTATCACCGAAGGAAGTCAGGACAGAAATTCAAACAGGACCGGAATTGGGAGCAGGAGCTGATGGAGCCCATGGAGGGGTACTGCTCACTGGCTTGCTCCCAATTGCTTATTCAGCCTGCTTTCTTACAGAACCCAGGACCATCAGCCCAGGGATAGCACTATCCACAATGGGCAGGGCCCTCTTCCATCAATCACTAATTGAGAAAATGCTCTACAGGTTTGCCTACAGTCTGCTCTTATGCAAACAGTTTTGCAATCAGAGTTCTCTCTCAGATGACTATACTTTGGTCAAATTGACATAAAACTAGCCAGGATACATATCAACTTATAAATACAGTTAACCTGGCACATAGTGCAGTGTGTTTTCAAATACTTTAATTAAATGAGAGAGACAGATATCAATCAATTAAATAGAAGCATCTTTTAAAGTAGAAGTGAAATAAAAGGTAGATTAATAGAAACTTAGCATAAAGAATATCAACAAAGCCAAAAATAATTCCTTTAAAAATAAATCAAAGGTGGAAATAATATCAGTAAGGCAAGAATCATACAGGGTACCATAGCTTATCTTGAAAATGACAATTGTAATGACATTAATGGAAACAATTCAATGCTTTTGAAAGTGTTGGCAAAATGTCCTAATTTCTAGAGAAAAAAATAAATTTAAGAAGACATAGACATGTACAGTCTTCTGTCTTAAGGAAACAGAGCCCATAGTTCAAAATCTGTTGCATAAATAAAACCCCAGGTTATTTAAAGAGATAACACTAGTCTTATCAAACTTTTAAAAAAGAGCAGAAAAGGGGACTATTTCTCATTTAATGAGGCCCTAAGAACCTCAATCCCCTCCACCATGAGAAAGAACAATAAAAAGAATAGGAGAATAAAATTATAAGCCAGCCTAATCCACACTGATGAATATATATTCACCCTTCATGAAATTGAAGTGTATGTGGAATATATATAGTCCAAATATTTAGCAAAAAAGTTATTAAAAGCTGTTCATATTGGGAAGTTCTAGAGAGAGGTGGAAGAAAAGCTGTTCAGCACAAGAAACATCTAGAAAAAAGTGGTAAATATCATATATGAAGAAGAAAGAGAACTGGATCAATGGGTGATGTTATTCTGTAGGCTGTGAAAATGTGTTGCTCTGATTGGTTGATAAATAAAGCTGTTTGGCCAATGGTGAGGCAGAATAAGGTTAGGTGGGACATTCTAAAGAGAGACAGAGGAAAGAAGAGAGAGCAGGGGAGACGCTGCTAGCCGCCCCCAGAAGAAGCAAGATGTAAAGGTAATGGTAAGCCATGAGCCACACTGGATGACAGCAACAAGTGAATATTGTATATAGTTATTGTACTTTTGTATATAGTTTTTCTTATATTAGGTACAACTTTCTTTTTTTTCTCTTTTTATTAAATTAGAAAGGGGGAGTTATAGTGGTATTCTATTTGTACTGAAATGTGATTTTATTTGTATGTTAATAAATAAAGTTGCCTAGGGGTCAGAGCTATTAGCAAGCCATAGCGAAAGTCTACGGCCATACCACCCTG
>CABHPH010128315.1:1934-13619 GCA_902168325.1 Peromyscus nudipes
TCGTGTTTTTTCCTCTCTAGATTCTTAGCATGATAAGGCTCACCCATGTTGTAGTGTGTATCACTATTTCACTCTTTTTATGGTTAGACAATGTTATAAAATAATGATAAACAAGACCGCTCAGTTGATGAATGTCTGGGTTGTTCCTCACCTTTTTTTCTATTGTCAGTCACGTTGCACCAGCATTCTTACAAAGGTTTTGTTTCATTTGTTTTTGGGACAGGGTCTTGCTATGGTAGCTGTGGGGCCTGGGCTGCCTGAGTCTCCTAAGTAGCTGGAACTGCAGGTGCATATCACCCTACCCAGCACTCACGGACACGTTTTCATAAGGACATACGTTTTTCCTTCTCTTGGGCATATGCTTGGGAGTGGAATCTCTGGATTATATGGTAATGCTAACTTTTTGAGAGCTGTTTGTGTTCCCCCAAAATATTGTGCACGCTAATAAACTTATCTGGGGTCAGAGAAGAGAACAGCCACAATATTAAACATAGAGGAGGATAGGCAGTGGTAGCACACGCCTTTAATCCTAGCATTCCAGAGGCAGAAATCCCTCTGGATCTCTGTGAGTTCAAGGGCACATTGGAAACAGCCAGGCGTGGTGACACATGCCTTTAATCCCAAGAAGTGAGCCTTTAATCCCAGGGAGTGATGGCAGAAGGCAGAAAGATATATAAGGCGTGAAGACCAGAAACTAGAAGCTTTTGGCTGGTTAAGCTTTTAGGCTTTGGAGCAGCAGTTCAGCTGAGTTTCATTCTGGATGAGGACTCAGAGGCTTCCAGTCTGAGGAAACAGGATCAGCTGAGGAACTGGCGAGGTGAGGTAGCTGTGGCTTGTTCTGCTTCTCTGATCTTCCAGCATTCACCCCAATAACTGGCCTCAGGTTTGATTTTATCAATAAGAACTTTTAAGATTCCTGCTACAGCTGCTAAACTGCTTTCCAAATGGCTATTCCACTCAACTTCCCACCAGCAATGTGTCAGGGCTCCAGTGACCCTCCATCCCCTGGTTTTTGTCATTGTCTCATAGTATCTTTTTATACTAAATCTCCCTCCCACTCAGAATACAAATTAATTGAATGTGAAACTACTACAATGACAGATTAATTCTATACCAAAACCATAATCCACAAAGTGACTTCTGACAGGAAACAAAAAAAACTCAAAGGCCCCTCTGAGCACTCACCTGCTGCAGGTCAGCGAGAGAATACAGGTGGATCTGTTGAAGGAGGTATTCTCTGGGGAAAATCCTGAAAACAAAGGCAGACACACAAGTGACCGATGTGCCCTCAGACACACTTTTCCTATGTTAAATCTCCTTCAGAATTCCTTCCTCTGCCCTCGGCCTCTCCCCTCTCCCCTCTGCTTATGCCCCACCCTCTGAGAAACCTCTAACACTACCCTTGCCTCTGATACGTTCCTTTGTAACACAAATACTATAAATAAATATCATTTGTCATTTCGATGTGTTATCTGAAATGCTATATATTGTGTAGTGTTCTAGGACACATCTGATTTTTTGTTGTTTTGTCTTTGCTCTCTTGGTTTTTGGAGATAAGTTTTTGATATGGAGCCCCCTGTGGCCTTGAACTTAAAATTTTTGTGCTTTAGCCTTGACAGATGCCAGATTACAGGAATGTGCCACTCTGCCTGGCCTTGCTTCTAGTTTCCTGTACTAGTTCTGTTTTAACAAGTTGTGTAATCTCACAAACATCTCACACCCAGCTTCTATGCTGGTCTGGCTGCTGTGACTCGTAACAAGAACAACTGAACTTGATATCTCTAACATCTTAGCAGATGTAACAATAATGTGCTGATTTGAATAAAAACGGCCCCAATAGGCTCGTATGTTTGGATATTGGTCACCTTTTGGTAGAACTGTTTGATAAGGATTAGGGGGTGTACTCTTGTTAAAGCAGGTGTTGTCACCACGGGTGGATTTCGAGGTTTTAAAAGAATCATGTCACTCCCAGTGTGCCTCTGTCTACCCTCTGCTTGTGGATCACGACATAAGCTCTCAGCTGTCCCTGCCATGCCTTGCTCTGCCATCATGGACCCTTACCCTCTAAAACCACAGGCCTAATTAGATGCTTTTTTTTTTAAATAAGTTGCCTATTGTTACAGCAACAGAAAAGTAACTAATTCAACTGTATATCTAAAATAACTAATTTTGGAGTTAAGAAATATTAGAGTGGCAACCTGTGTGTTTCTCTAGAATCACCTCTGGGCAGGGAGACAGTCCTACTGAATGTCACATTAATGATATATTCTCTCAAGGGCATATCGAAATTAACTTTAGATTTGGGGCACAGATGGTAACAATAGTATAAAACTGTAAACTGAGACTCTCCAATAAATTTCATTAGCTGTTGTCAATTTCTAGGATCTAGACAGATGGCAGTGAGTGAATAAGAAACAATAATTGTGGGCAAGCAGCTCCCGAGAAAGGAAGACAACTCGCACCCACACACACACACACACACACACACACACACACTCATGGTAGGGGGCAGTATACACCTGCAATCCCAGTACTTGAGAGGTTAAGGAAGGGGAATCTTGAGTTTGATTTCAACCTGGGCTCTACATTGAGACCCTGACTCAAAAAAAATAAACAACACAAAAGGAAACACTAGATATACAAACCAAATCCAAAGTCGAACTGACAATGGCTAGTATTTTCTCTCTGTCTTTGGTATAATTGTATATTATTTCTTTAGGGCAGCAGCAAAATAGTCACTGACCTTTGTGCACACATGCTTGTGTGTGTGTGTGTGTGTGTGTGTGTGTGTGTGTGTGTGCGTGCACATGCAAGCATGTGTGTGAATGTGCATGTGGAAGCCAGAGATTGATTGCTCTCCACTAATGTTTTTAGACAGGGTCTCTCATTGGCCTTGGGCTTACCAACTTGTTTGAGCTGGCTGGCCAGGAAGCCTCAGAGATTCTCCAGTCTCTGCCTCCCCTGTGCAGGGATCACAGGCATGCATGGCTACTACCAACTCTTTACACTGCTGGGGACTCAACCTCAAGTCCTTATGCACACACAGCAGCATCTTACCAAAGCAGGGCATCTCCTAATCTGCTTTGGTTTTGTTTTTTGAGAGACTGGTTTCTCTATGTGAGGTAGACTCCACTTGTGGAGCCTCCAAAGTTCATCCAGTGCAGGTGTACCTCAGTATACCCGGCTCCTGCACCTTCTTTCTCAGGGCAGGAGAGAAGATGGAGAGAATGTGGCAGGGATTCCTGACAAGATATTCGAAGCTCTTTCTAGGGCAATGACAAAGCGATCTTGAAAGGGGCAAGTGTGCACATATGAGGGACTTCTCCTAAGTACTGACAACGCTTAGAATAGGTGGAAGAGGAGGAAGGAGTCAAAGTTGACTCTGAAGTCTCAGGTGTGGGTGACTGTATGGTGATGGCACTGGCCAGCATGGGATCAGGCGATCATGGAGGGAGGATGATCAAGTTATACCTCTATGTGCTAAATATCCAGAGAGAGACAGGGTAAGGATGTCTTACATCAGCACAGAGTGGACAGCTGGAGCTGTGAGGATTGATGGAACAGACAGAACAGAAACCGAAGGGGAAGGAGGTACACATAGACAAGGGTTACTCTTTATGTTACAGTTTCTGGAACCACCAAAATGCATACTTTGCTGGTCTGCAGTTTTCCTCATGCTGGAAAAATATGTTTTGAAAAGGACATTCATACATAAGTTGGTGTCTATGTTTCCTTGTTATTTGTAAAATGCTCACAGTCTTAGCCAGGTGGTGGTGGTGGTGGCGGCGGCGGCGGCGTTAATCCCAGCACTTGGGAGGCAGAGGCAGGCAGATCTCTATGAGTTTGAGGTCAGCCTGGGCTACAGAGAGAAACCCTGTCTGGAAAAACCGAAAACCAAATCAAAACCAAACAAACTCCCATCCTTGTGGCACTGACCAGCTTCCCCAAATGTTTACAGCTTATACAGCCATAGGACAGTGGCCAGACCAAGCAATTGATGACTACGGAAGTTACAGTATTTATTCATATTCCACCAATGATTTCATTAATGTTGTTCATTTGTTCCAGGGTCCTTTACAGGATACAACACTGTATTTATGACTGTGGTCTTGTTGTTGGACATACTTAAGTATTTGCAAGTCACTTGAGACCCAAACACATGCAGAAAAGAAAAATCTAGGACATGGTCTCTTAATGGGATTTGAAGGGTAGCAACATGCAATATCATCTTCTAATAGGGAAGATAGAGGGTGCTGGGAATAGACAGAAGGAAGGAACCATCATTTGAAAGGTAAGTGCTTAATAATGAAGTCTCTTAAATAAAAGCGAGGAGGCAGCAGTGCTGAGAAACAGGTACAGTCACACAAGTGCGTGGACTGAGTGGTGTCTCCATGCCACCTGACCCTTTCACACAAGTGCATGGACTGAGTGGTCTCTCCATGCCACCTGACCCCTTTCATTAGTGTAGGGAAGCACCCGTCAGTGTAGAAGGACTGAAGTAAAGTGACTGACATAATCCACAGCAGGGACAACCTGTTATGTTTTGATATTAAAACTCTCCCTGGTCTAAGGTCCTAACATGTCTATGATTAGAAGTGAATAGAATGCAATAATCATCCATAAACTAAATCACCCTGGCATGCCCTTGAACGCCACTAGACAGCCAGAGTCCTTAGTTACCCTGCAAGCAAACACTGTGCTTTACTGCAGTAAGGCAGGTCTCATGGTAGGAGCTCAGTTTGCTGCTTTAGTGAACACAACTGATGAGCAACGAAGAGAATTTCCAGTTTCCTCTTCCTGGGTTCTTCTTGCTTCCAAGCCCTGCTATTCTTTCCACAGCAGGTCTGGTCTCTATCACCTCCACTCTACTCCTTCAGCATTATCTGTACAGCTGAAGGGAGTTTTGCATGTATTTAATGTTGCTAACTGTATAAATGTATTTTGCATGAATTTATTTTCCCTCTCCCTTTAAAAGAGACTCTATGTTCCTCCAGAAGCATGTCATCTACTGTCTCCCTGTATCACACTCTAGTGTTGAACACCATCATTTATATGAGGTCAATCATGATAGACATAAAAACTGGAAAATGCAATCTATGTGGAAAAGATAAAGGAACTGAGCCTACTGTGTCTGGAGAAGATGTATGTCCAAAAGATTTAGTGGTGGCCATTAAAACACAGACTTTTACGAGAGATAATGTCACTCAGCCCTTCTCCCCAAGAGGAAGGAAGTCGTGACTAAAAACACTGGTGCCAAATGGGGGAATAAATTTCCAGAGAGAGGCAGGTGGGACCTGTTAAAATGCATCTCCTGTAGAGATGCTTGTTAATGTAAATGAAAGAGGATTTTCCTACAGACATTAGAGACAGGGCTATGCTCCTGTGTCTAGAGGAGGCATATGGATTTATTTCCACAGCAGGGCCACAGGGCACACATGGCTTGCTGCCCCTGTCTCCCCTCTCCCTGGAAACAAACTGAACTGGGGATACATTCTCTAAATTGTTTCATTCGGGCATACTAACCACAGAGGAAAGACAGGGTAAAGACACAAATGTCAAGATCATGATAGGCAGACCATGGCAGTTTCCCATCTACACAACACCAAGGGCTGCTCTGCTGTCGCTTGGATCATGTAAGCTGGCCCATCGGATACAGGCTCTTGAGAAAATGGACTGAACTAGCAGGGATGCCTGGAGTCATTTCTTCTTAAAGTCTGAATAGGAGCTGGAGTATAGAGGACCTAGTCATACAGGGCCTGCTCCTGCAGCAGTCAGATGCCTGAGGCAGATCTGCCAAGGGGAAGGCACCTGAGGGGGTGCAGTCACTTAAGGGACTATGCTGGTAGAACCACTCATGTCTGAGAAGCAAAATTTGGTGTCCCTTAAAGATACTTATGCCAGCATTAATTTCACCATTAATCCATTCAATAAAGCATGGGTGATTTCTTGCGTTCATGACCAGAAAATACTTCTGATCGTTTTATCTCCTATGAATTTAACAGATACCTCCGCAACTTGTCACTGTGGTTAAGACCCTAAAATCAGAATCTAAAATCAGCACATATTTCACTGCATGAAGCAGATGTTGAGCTCACACTATGCAGAAGTCAGTATCCCTGCCCCTGAAGATTTGGGAAGTCATAGATTTTAAACATACAGATACACATGCAGGGTGAAGGAAGCTGGCAGGATACCTGGTCAGGAGAGGCCCCCAAGAATGGGAAGTCAGGAGTTAATGAGAAGTGGAGTGGAAGGGTGGGTGGCATTTCTGGTGGAAGGATGGAGCAGTAGGAGGCACCCAAAGGCTGGAGCGTGCCCGGTGCTTTACTCAATCTCTCCTGGGCAGGCTGTTTTTTCTGGTTCTCTGTCTGGAAGGGTACACCACAGAGTGTGTGCTTAGAGAATTAGGATGTATCCAGCCAGAAGGATGTATGTGCATGTGTGTGTCTTGTCATGCCGAATCTACTTAAGAAGAAATGGGGTGCCACAGAAGTGCCTAAGGAAGACAATGGCATGCTGAGGGCTGAGACTTTAGAAGATCAAGGAGAGCAGAAGGGGAGAGAAGGGGGCTGAAGGGAGGAGTCTTTCTGTTTAAAGACTAGATGAGAAATAAAGAGGTCTATGGAGAATTTCAGGGCTAGAAAGGTCTTCACCTCAATCTTCAGGTCACAGTGAGCCACACAGAAATCTGCACTACTCAGTTTCCCCACTAAGTCAAGGATGTAACTGGAAGCTGTGTTTGCCGAAAGAGGCAGGAAAAGGAGCCCTCTTGCTGGGCTGTTGGAGGAGAAGCTGGGAACTGTGGGCGTGGCCAAATGGAGTCTGCAGAGCATTCCTGTCTCCAGTCTGTGGGTTTCAGGTGGAGATATGATTATAAGGGAGCCCAGAACAGCACAGATGGGAAACAGAAATGACGGGACCCTTGAGAAATAGTGCCAGAAAGGCGTTCACAGGGAGAAGCCTGGGAAGGAGCCCTTCGACAGGGAGAATGACAGAGAAGAACTGCAGCAGGGAGGCTGAGGAACGGGATCTCAAGGAGCAAAGGAATCCACAGCACACGAGGTGGTGGGAGTCAAACAACTGGAGGAAGGCTCTCAAGAGCACCCTAGCAAACAGGATTCATCAGGGACCCCAGATAACGGTTTGCAGAGGAGGAAGACAGCACACTGCAGAGGGAGGATGGTGGGTGACTCTTTAGAACTTAGCTTGAAAAGAAAGGAGAGGCCGGGCGGGCGGTGGTGGCGCACGCCTTTAATCCCAGTGCAGAGGCAGAGGCAAGTGGATCTCCGAGTTCCAGGTCAGCCTGGTCTACAGAGCAAGTTCCAAGACAGCCAGGCCTGTCGCACAAAGAAACCCTGTCTCAAAAAACCAAAAAAGAAGGAAAGGAGAGAAAGTGGGCCACTGCTAAAGGAGGATATAGGATTGAGATAAGAATGGGAGAGACATGGGCATACTTATAAGCTAAAACAAAGAAGTCAATACAGCAGCAGGAACAGACACAGGGGTAAAGAACAGAGCCTGTCCCAAGAAAGACCTACAGGAAAGGGGATGTGGAGCTGACGGGAAGTTCTTTCCAATACACAGGTTTGTGTGAACGCACACACAATTACACACACCACATACACACACAATTTAACTGAAATAGTCCAGTTTTTACTAGAATGATATGTAAAATGTATTATTTATTAATTTCGCCTGTGTAACTTCCAAATTTCACCATATTAGGATCACAAAGCTGCAAACTACGCAAAGGTTATCTGACTTCGCAGTCATGCAGTAAACAGGATCCTTGCTGCAAAAGATCTCTTTTGTTTTCAGATGAGGCTGCTACCTTCGTTAGGACTTTCTATGCATTCAGTGACCTCCCTGCACTATAACACCATTAATCATCAGGCCCAGAAGCATTTCCACAGCAGGCCGACCACATGCCCTGCCCATGGCAATGCAAATTCATCTAGCTGGTCCTGCCGCTCAAGCCAAAGGACTAAAGAGATAAGGAAAGTCAACTCCCCATGTCTCATCCATCAAAGGAAACCCCATCACTGACAGGTAGCAACGTCAAGTTCTCTGGTACCAAAGAAGACTGAAGAAGCCCGCCATAGGACCGCAGCCATCAGCTAGCACATCCAGATCCAGTAGCAACGGTTCTATTTTATCATCTTTGGAACTGTCTGACACACTAGGAAGGTAACTTAGGCTTCGTGTATAGCTTGTTCTAATGAGGACAGTGAGAAAAGATGAAAACGAAAAAGGAAAAAGGTCATATAGGATTCAGAGCCCTTATATTAGCTGACACTTGGGGTTAAACATTCGGAGATAATTGCCTAAGAAATAAAAGGAAATAGTATTATTAAAAAAAAAAAAAAAAAAGCTAGAGAACCTCATTTCATTTTGTTCTATGAGATTAAGTTAAATAAATCAAGACTCATTTAACCTGACTAATTTCTGAGGACTTCAACTCCCACCAAGCCCCAATACTCATGACAGTAAAAGGACTGAGTCAGGCTCTGAGGGAAGCGGGCTCTTCACAAGATTCTGATGGAATTATTAGTGTATGGAACACGTCCAGGAAGCTCAGTTCTCAGAGATACACAACTGGCAGGCACTTAAAAACCCAAAGACTGGGGCTGGAAAGAGGCCTTGGTTGGCAGGGCTCCTGCTGCGTAAGCAGGAGGGCTTGAGTTCAGTCCCCAGAACATACATCAAGACGCCAGGCACTGAGTGTTATGGGGGCAACCCACTGCTTCCTGATTGGACTCAAGGCCTGGTCCACAGGATGGAACACAACATGTGCTGTAAACCGGGTCAAGAACTGTGAGCGGCGAGATCATAGGCCCTGGGGAAACTTACCACTACAGTTTTGATAAACAAACATGATCAAATGCCTTCCAAATACTCATTTACATCCATGGGTGAGTGCAGCTCTCACCCTTTGTCGGAGAAGTTTCTTACTGCATGGGAAGTGGTTGACACAGAAACTGTTACCAGTCAACGTGCTCAGGATAAGGGATGGTGAAGTCCTCAGCCTGAAGTGGGATATCGGCATCACTCTCTCCAAGGCTTAGGAAATTGTGGGAGCGGGGACAATAAATAAATAAATAAATAAATAAATAAATAAATAAATAAATAAATAAATAATAGCAGAACTGGAGGGTGGGGAAGTGAGCTGCAAAAGATACCTTCTGGACATGATGTGGCAGCTACCCTCACGAACTCACTACATCTGTGCATACACAGACGTGCATAACATTGGGCCTGTCAACATTTCATCATAGGAGGGAATACGATTCATCCCTCCCTCCCTGAGGGATCTGTTTTTAACGCAGGTTTTTGAGTGTTCTTTTATTTTTAAAGATTTTAAAAATTAGTTTTAACTATGTGTAGATGTGTGTACATGAGTGCAGGTGCCTACAGAGGCCTGGGGAGTCGGGTGCCCCTGGAGCTGGAGTTACAGTGACAGGCAGTTGTGAGCCTCCCCCCACCCCCATGTGGCTGTTAAGAATCTCAGGTCCTGTGGAGGAGCACGACATGCTCTTAGTCCTAAGCTATCTCTCTGGTGCCCTGAAGGACTACAGACAGTTAACAGCAGCTGGGGGAAGGGTGTCACTTTCTTTGGGAGCATGATCATCCATGAGTCGCCTACGCTCTAGTAAATAACCTCCTGCCCATGCGCCTTCAAGCAACCCTAATTAAACTCAGTGGTTCACACACACAAAGACATGAAAGTGGAGGGGGCCTTGGGGGAAGAAGGAAGCTTTCAATGAGAGAAGGTGATGAGATAGGAATGATTTAAATTCGGTATATACATGTATGAAACTGTCAAAAGAATAAAAACATGTTTTTTAAGAAGCAGGTGTGGTCACAAGTACTTCCAGTACTTTGGCGGAGGGCAAAGACAGAGAGACCCCTGGGGTTCACTGGCCAGCCAGCCTAGCCAAATCAGTGAGCCCCAGGCCAATGACACACTGTGTCTCAAAAAGCAAGCTGCGTGGCTCCTGAGGAATAACACCCTGGGCTGTCCTCTGGCCTCTACATGCACATGCACACGCATATGCACATGCACACACCCATGCACACACCCATGCACACATGATTAAAGTGAAGGGGTGTTGTAATGGAACTATCTCAATTCAAACAGGCTTTAAAGAAAAAACCTACAACATACATATTCAGATACACAATCAAAAAGATAATGCCAAATGCAAACCTCCAGAATTTGATTCTGAATAATAAGGGCCTCAAAGAAAAATAGATAGAGGTGAGTAAGGGATAATTTACAAAGAAAGCCATTTATTCACACATTACTACTGTGTTTTTCAGGAATATGTGATCCAGGGTAGGTAAATTGTAGTGAGTTGCAAGAGCCACTGTGTCTTTGGTTTGGAGGGCACAAGCACCCACGTCGGAATCTGTAAAAAGCACTGAGAGGCATCCCAGGAAGAAGCAATTTGGTGTTCGAGATAGGAGCTGCAAACTCTCTTGAAATAGTTACATTAGGCTGGATGTGGAGAGGACTCATGCGTCCAGCTATGCTCTGGGCTAATGGAAAAACAATTTGAAATCAAAGGCAGGTATTTCGATGAGAACCCACATTGAAGGAATAAGCTTCAATCATTTCTCTCAATACCTCATTTTGCTAATCTCATTGGTTGAAAAAGTGGCAAGATTGCACGAGGTATTATATCTGAGTAGATAGTTACAAGAAATAAGGGTTTCTTTTACCTGGTCATTGAGAAAGTATGTGTAAGCTACTTAGCAACAATCTAAAGACTGGAGTAGCGATGCTTGGAAAGTAATTTAGGCTGTGATTATTCTGGGGTTTGGTTATAAAAGTGACAGATCACATCATTTTTATATACCCTAGCTCAAATTCTTAAGGTAGTCTAAATAGGAACAAGAATGTCATACTTTTCCTACAGTGTTCCAGAAATATATATATCATTACCTAAAATCATTTTTATATATACCTATATATAATCTAATTTTGGAATAAGACAAAATTACTCCTAACTTTCTGAAGTATTTTTCAGTAAAGAGTTGTACATGTATACAGTTTAGTATTTTTAATCCACGCCTTCCCAGCACTCCTTCCTCAAAGCCTCTAATCTGTTTACTATGGCATGGCACTGTCTTGCAGCCAGTCTCTAGCTCCATTTTAGATTTATGAAATTGATATGTGTATTTGTACATTAAATATCTAATATATATTTTTGGCTGAATGAGACCTCTGGAGAAAGCCAAAGAAGGGAGGCACTACAAGAAAACAGAAAGACAGACAACTTGCAAACAACATTTCTAGATTTGGTCGGAAAAAAAAAAAATCCCATAAGGTGGCAGGAGAGAACCTGACCTTCACACAGGCACTGTGGCATGTGAATGCCTCTACACACACACACACACACACACACACACACACACACACACACACACTTTATGATAGTACTGTTACTGAATGGACTTACTCTTCTAAAATTCAGTATTAACCACATTTTGCACACTTAGATCTCATATTTTTATAACAAGATATTCCCAAGATCAGAGACACAAAACATACTCTGGGTGGATTTTAAGATCTGTGTGTTCATAATAAATTAACCTCTTAAATTAAGCATATTTTTTCTCTAATTCCTCATTGTGCGTGAGTGTGCATGCGTGCGTGCGTGCGTGCGTGCGTGCGTGCGTGCG
>CABHPH010128316.1:0-11030 GCA_902168325.1 Peromyscus nudipes
CCAGGCAGCATTCACTTTCAACCTTCTCTTGTAGTGCCAAGTTTATTACACGTTAGAAACGGAACAGGATTAAGCAGCATATTTCTAGAATGTAATCATCTAATTTTCACATCAAGATATGAAGGCAGTTTAATTATTTATTAATTGCGTAACCAGACTCTGTTATGATACAAGATCAAGATGTGATGAATAGACTATGTTACAATCCTAACTATTGCAAAGGGGAAAAAAAAACCTCTCTCTTTCTTACACACCTGCACTCGCACATACACACTTAAACTATATACAGAAATTTATTTAAAGTAAGATATAATCTATAATCCTTTGTTGGTATCTCTCTTTTTTGAGTGGCCGTCTACTCAAACTTTTCTAAGGGATTTTTTTTTTAATTTTTTTAGAAAGAAACTTCCCTCGGTGTTGTTTCAGGTTATCTACTTCTGGGGCTTTCTAGGGGCCTGTAAGATACTGTGCTGGTTAGTTTTTGTCAGTTCGACACCAGGCAGAATCATTTGGGACAATGGACCCTCAACTGAGAAGATGTAGTCTCCATCAGATTGACCAGCAGGCAAGTCTGTGGAGCACTTTCTTGCTTAATGATTGATATGAGAGGATCCAGCCCACTGTGGATGATGCCACCTCTGGTCCTGTGTGCAAAAAGCAAGTGGGCAAGACATGGAGAGCACATCAGTAAGTAATCTCCCTCCATCATTCCTGCTTGAGTTTCTGCCCTGACTTCTCTCAGTGATCCATTGTTATCAGGATGTATAAGCCGAATAAATCCTTTCCTCTCCAAGCTGCTTTTGGTCATGGTGTTTATCATTGCACTAGAAAACAAACTAAGATAGCTTATTGTACTGCTCTTAAAAGCAGAATGGTGAGACTCAGTAGTAAGGGAGGAGAATAACTTGATTTGAGAGGACCCTCCTCCTCCTCCTCCTGGAATCCATCTGCCCATGGCTGGCCTTTGCTCTCATTGGCTGCATGGAGATTGAACATACATAGAGGTTTCAAGCAAGGCTTCACATCTCCTCCCCACTTCAGAAAAACACAAACACATCTGTAGTGTTTTATAAATAATTTATAAAGCGTGCAGATTTCTAATAAAAGTTTATAGAGTTTATGGGTAGAGTTAAGAGTTAAGGACATCCATCTTAAGAGACAAAATCAAAGTCTGATAATTCTAAGGGACAAATGGTGCCTTATATTATACTTCTTATCTTATGGGGATTTTTGTGCTCTGGCTACTTAAGAGTACTTGACTGCTAGAGAGGAAGATAAAGAGATGTTCCGCATCTTCATGGTCTAGACTTTAGTTCAATATAGGCAATAGAACTGAATAATTTAGAAAAAGGACAAGTGATTCCTGTGAGTTACAGTAAAAGGAAACGAGCTGGATTAGATAAGAACTCTGTAAGTAGAGACCCCAGTGGGAGACTCTGAGGTGGGGATTGATCTCTGTGTCTGGGCAGAACCAGATGAGGGACCAGACTTCTGACAGTCAGTCTACCTGGGGAAGGTATTTGTAAGGTTTGGATAGGAGTAGGAGCAGAATTTCTGTAATACCATGAGGTACCAATGATAGACCAGCAGAGGTATAGACAGACAGTGCTGTTGTGGGATATTTGTACACTGTGAAGATGTATTGCTGTGACTGGTGTAACAAAAAGCTGAATGGTCAATATCTAGTCAGGAATGTAGATGTAACCAACCGCCTTATTAAATAATAAACACAAAGCCAATGTAAGGATGAAAGCCCAAAGAGGTCAGAGCTAAGAGTCTTACCCGCTTTTCCGCCAGCTAGCTTCTCCCGCCAAGAGATCTCTCCGAAAAGGAACTACTCTCTGTGTGTTCGTCTTTAAATAGGAGTTCTGTTCTGCCTTCTCATTGGTTGTAAACCCAACTACGTGACTGCCTCATTACTGCCTGTCTGTATAGACCTCCAGGTTTTCTATGGTTGGTATTGAGATTAAGGGCGTGTGTCTCCAATGCTGGCTGTAACCTTGAACACACAGAGATCTACCTAGTTCTGCTTACCAAGTGCTGGGATTAAAGGCGTGGACCACCACCGCCCTGGCTTTCGCTATGGCTTGCTAATAGCTCTGACCCCTAGGCAACTTTATTTATTAACATACAAATAAAATCACATTTCAGTACAAATAGAATACCACTATACAGGAGAGAGACGTGGGACTCCTGGACAAAGAGAGATCTCCGAAGAGGAAAGGCGGAGCTGCCAACCAGATGAGGAGGAAGCAGGATGGGCGGTATGGAGATGAGGTGATGAGTCATGAGGACATAGATTAAAAATAGGTTAATTTAAGTTACAAGATCTAGGTAAGGCTGAGCTTTCATATTTAATAATACGTCTCTGTGCTGTTATTTGTGAGCTAGCACCACCCCCCCCCCAAAAAATTCAGCCACACAGTGTGTCATCAAGGATAAACAGTTGTGTCTGTGGACTAACAAGGTTGTTCCCCCCCCCCCCATTCAACAATGAAGGTTCTAGAATGATAAGAAGGACGGGCTCTGTTCATCCATCTCTCTGTAACTATGAGTTTGATTTGACACAGCATGCTTGTGTTCCTATCTTAGTGGCTCAAATTTGAAGAGAAGTATACCACAAGGACTATGGCTCATGTATCTGTCTTATATCAGATGTCTTACGTCAGAGTCAAATGATGTATGGAAGACTCACACCCCAAGGGGATTTTTCCTTTTTTTTCTTTTGGGTTTTTCAAGACAGGGTTTCTCTGTGTAGCTTTGCGCCTTTCCTGGATCTCACTATGTGGACCAGGCTGGCCTCAAACTCACAGAGATCTGCCTGGCTCTGCCTTCCAAGTGCTGGGATTTAAAGGCATGTGTCACTGCCGCCTGGCTCCAAAGGGATGTTTCTAAAGTAAATAGTAAATATATGCTTATAAATTTATGTATATGTATGCTTATCTTCAAATGTTCAATTAATAAGTACAAAATATATTATGTAAAATATAAATCTGAATATTTACACACTTGATGTATAATATGTATTGTTTTCAAGTAAAGGATTTATTCTCAGACATGGGCCAATGCCTCATAGTCCCTAAATTCAATAGTTCTTTTTCAATCATTCTTTCTGTATTAGTTATAAATGATTCTGAGAGTTTCTGAGTTTCTAGAGGAAAAATTCTTTTTTAACATTATACATTTTTATTCTTTGAGAATTTAATATGTGTGTATAGTTTATTTGGAACATATTCACTCCCCATTTCTACCCCCAACTCCTCTCAGGGCACCCCCAACATGCCCCCCTTCCAACTTCATTCTTTTCCATAACTCTCTGAGTTCAATCAGTTCTTAGCATGTGCACGTAAGCATTGGGGTACCCACCGAAGCATGGGCAACATGCCAGTGGCAGCACACCCCCAAAGAAAAATGACTCTTTCATTCTCCCAGCAGCCATCAATTACCAATAGCTTCTCATGTAAGGGGTGGAGCCTCATGGAGTCTGGTGAAACACCCCCTCTCATCCACGCTGGAATTCTAACTGGGTTGATCTAGCGCAGGTATCAGGCAGGCAACCACAGCTGCTGTGAATTCATTTGTGTAATAAGTCATGTTATGCGCAGAACACAGCATTTCAGACTACCCCTCTCCATCCTCCCGTTCCGACATTCTTCTCATCCCCGCTTCATTCACTGTGTTTTTGAGTATTTAGTGTGAGCAGTAATTGATATAGATGTCCCAGGAACTGATACAGATGTCCCATTAGGGCTGAGCATTCATAGTCACAATTCTCGGCACTTTGACTGGTTATGAACCTTTCTGTATTAACTGCTGCTCAGAGCAAAGATTAGCTTCTTGGACAAAGATGGATAGCCATACAAATCTATGAATATAATGTTGTATAAAGATACTTAGAAGGCGGCTTGACAATATAACCATTTAGTAAAATAACAATAATAGGAGCCCTCATAGGTCCTATGATTCCCCCAGACATGGGCTTTTGACCAGGTTTATAGTATCAGACATGAGTTCCCTCCTGTGGAGCAGGCCTCAATTTCAATTAGAAAGCAGCTGGTTAACCCCCATAACTTTCATGCCACTTTTGTACCCATGGGCACAGCTCACTTGCCAGGTCAGTATGCAATTGTACCCCCAGATTTCCAAGTAAATTTTGAGAACCAAAAAATCCTTAGAAAGAGGCTACATGAGAGCATCACTAACCATTAGCCACTGTTAATTTCATCATTCAGAAGCTGACCAGCTTGATAGCTCCAAGAGAACAGTGGTGAGGGATAGGAAGTAGATTCTTCTTTCAAAGATGGAATGAAGAAGCAGAACCCTTGGACTTACTGGTGTGCTGTGTCAACAGCAAGTGAAGATGAACAGGACTCCTTTGTGGTCATTTGTGAGATTTCTTTAGCACTATTTTCTCCTTTGAGTTTAGAAGTTCAGGAAAAATAATCATTGATAACCATATATTAAATATTTTAAAGAGAGAAAAATACAGTGGGTTTTTTTCTGGGTCTGAATTATCTCACTTAATATAGTTTCTAGGTCCATCCATTTACCTGCGAGTTTCATGATTTCATTTTTTCTTTACAGCTGAATAGTATTTCATTATGTATTTGTACTATGTTTTCACTCTCCACTCATCTGCTGAAAGACATTGAGGTTGTCTCCATTTCTCAGCTACTGTGAATAGAACAGCAATGGAACATGGCTGAGCAAGTATCTGTGAAGTAGGATCTCTAGTCCTCTGGATATATGACATGGAGTGGTATAGCTGGGTCATAGGCAAGATTTATTTTTAGGTTTTTTTTGTGGGGGAGAATTCTCCACAGTGATTTCCAGAGTGGCTGCATTCTTTCTGCACTCTTTTATCTGCAGTTCCTAGCTCCAAATCTTCAGGTATGAATATACAACATGGAGTAACCCTAGAAACCAGGAAATTATAAAGGGGGAGGGGGCTAAAAGGGGAAACAGTTGGATACAGGTGATATGAAGCTGGAATCAGAAAAATGGAGAGGAGGGCTCCAATTTGGGAGTAGGGAGGGAGGCCAATATAGAAGAGAAAGAAGGAGGGACAAATAATACTAAGGGTGTTTGACGACGCCTCAAGGAATCTTATTACTTTGTATTTACCTAAAATTGTACAAAATATACTAAAGCCTAGGAATGTATATATGTACTCATATATACATATGCATACACTTATATGTTAAAGGGATTTGTGCTACTAGGGCTGTAGACTACCAAAATCTCTCCAGTACTAGGCATGAGAAATCTCCTTTAGAATGATTGGTTTTTGTAGCTCAAGTGACTCACAACTTATAGACTATGGTTGGTGCCCTCAGTTGCCTCTCAGTAGCTGAAGATAAGCTCCCTCATTGCTGAAGATATTGCCCGAGGTCCAGGAAGTCAGCTGTGAAACAATCCCCCACAGAAATGGCTGCAGAGTGAGATCTCAACAGTGGGAGTGTTCCTAGACATGCTGACTTGGCAGGAGTCAAAACCTCATAGGGTCACGCCTCAGGACAAGGAACATAGGCAACGGATGACTGCCGAGAGAGGAAAAGGTAGCCTCTCCCAGGAATGAGTCCCCTAGGTGGTTATCCAATACAAAGTGGTCAGCCCTGAAACCACATACCCACAAACCACCAAAACAGATTCACAGGTTGTATCTATATTTTTGTGCATACATATCCATAAATGCATATGTATATCTAACAATAATAATTGGGGAAGATGAGACTACCAATTTGAGAGTGATGGAGAACATGGAAGGAGATGGAGGGAGGGGACTTGGGGGATAAGGGAAGAAATGATATAACTATATTTTAATTAAATACATACAAATAAAAATTTTAAAATATTAAAAAAATTATCTTTTTTAAAAAATGTATGTGTATGTGTCTATGTGTGTATGGGTGCTCACAGCAGTTAGAAGAGGGAATCAGATCCTTTGGAGCTGGAGTTTCAGAAGGTTATATGCTGCCTAATGTGGATACTGGAAATTAAACTCAGGTCCTCTGTAAGAACTACAAGCACTTTTAACTACTGAGCCTTTTGACTACCAGTGCTTTTAACTATTAGCCCTTGCATTTAAAATTTTTAAACCTGATTTAAAGGATGCCTCTTACATTTTGAAACACGGTTTAGATCACGTGTGGGTTGGTATTATACTGAAATCCTTCTCTCTCTCTTTCTCTCTGTCTCTGTCTCTGTCTCTTTGTCTCTGTCTGTCTCTGTCTCTGTGTGTGTGTGTGTGTGAGTGAGTGAGTGAGAGAGCATGCGCTTGAGCACATGCACAAATGAATGCACCTTTGTGTGCCCTGAGGCCGAAGGAGAATGCTGAATGCTGAGAGCCACGAAAATATTGAGTGTCCCGCTCTATCACTTTTCACCTTTCTCCCCTTAAGACAAACTGTACCTGAAGCTTTCCCTTTCGGCTTGACCAGGAAATGCTAGCAACCTTCCTGTCTATACTGCCAACAACACTAGGGTTATTGGCCAGGCATGTGCACATGTCCAGTTTTTCACATGGGTGCTGGGGATTCAATTAAGATCCTTAGGCTTGTGCAGCAAGTGCCCTTACCCACCGAGCCATCTCCCTACCCCCACACTGATGTTTGCTTGATATCATTAGCAGACAGGAGGAGTTTAAAATATTTCCTTCAAAACTGGAAATAAGTGCATTGGACCTCAGAAGTGGTTGGCATCACTGCATAAAAGATGCTTGGTGTCAATTATTTGTGCAGTAAATGGATCTAGAATTCCAGATTAAATTATTCACAGTTTGAGTCAATTAGCTTTTGATTCAATGCCTATATCTTTAATGACAAAGTTATTCCAGGAAAAGTTGAGCATTGGAAAACTTTTTCCTACCTAAGATTTCCCTGAAGGGAAGATGTGAGTCATTCTGTGCTTACATTGGCCAATAAAACCACAGTGCATATCTGCTCCCTGCAGATTTTAATTTGCAGCAACAATAAACTGCAAGTAATGGGCCTTAGGTTAAATGGTTGAACATAAAGTTCAAGTCAGAACTGGGATAAAAGGCGCCTTGACAAAAGGTGAGGTAAATGTCATAGGCCACGTGGTCTGGGAGGCCTCACAGAAATCCATCTCCCATCAGGTAGTGACTTCCAGCCCCCACCCCAGATGTCACCAAGTGTGCTTGCACTTAGTTCAGTTTTTTGCAGCCAAGTTTCAGTACTCACAGCCTCCGTGGGTAGGACAGAAATGTTATATTTTTGCGTCGTGAAAACATGGATTTCCCTTCAATCCCGCCCCCCCCCACACACACACACACTTTAAGTTACACTTTGATCTTCAAGTACAGTGTTTGGGCTGATTTCCCCCGTTTATTTATTCATAATTTTCAATGTTTTTTCTTTATTATACTCACTCATTTTTAGACTTTTATTCATTTTCAAACAAGCAACTATTGAGAACCCATTGGTTTCTCAATGGATGTGACCCCGGTATTTTTTACAAGAGAATCCCTGGTATTAGATGGTCTGCTATATTCAAGATGGCAATGGGTGAGTCAGGAAGAAAGTGAATCAAGGTGCCATCTTTGGCTGCCTCCTTTCCTGGCACCACTTGAGAGACATGAACTTCAGCATGCCAGCTTCTTCTGAGACAAAGGGCAGGATCGTTGGTTAACAATACCCTATACACAAGAAATTTAAAAGTTTAAAAAGCAGGCAGAGTTCAAATACTATGAAGGAAAATCTCCAAGCTGTCGGTCACTCATTTTCAAGCTCTGGCTTTCATTGACGAGAAGTGGAGTAGCCCAGGCTGTTCAGTGAGTAATGAAAACTGCAAACTGCATATAACAAAGGGCAGCACTAAAGATAAGCAAGGCCTTACACTGACCCAAGGATGATAACATAACTAGAAGGTAAGCTGACAACAATAAACATAACTAGTTAGTTATTACCCTTGAGTTATAAGAAGCAACGTCTAGCTAACGGCTGGGTTAGATAATACTATGGTAAATCATTTACACCTTTATTCATCCAGAAGAATGGAATGCTGCTTTTTCACTTAAGACTCAAGTGCCAGAAGAGGAGAGCAGTTGTGCCCCTTCAATATGGACTACAAGGAACAATGTCCCTGGGTACCTTTTTCTTTTTCTTTTTCTTTTTCTTTTTCTTTTTCTCAGTATGTCCATCTGGTCTTCCAAGGTGTCTCTTTTTTCACCTTGTACTGTCCTTGTCAGTTTTCCATCTCCTAGAACTTGCCAATATCACCAGCTGTATGCCTTACTGACTTTTTCTTTCTTTCTTTTTTATTATTTATTTATTTTGGGTTTTTTTTCGAGACAGGGTTTCTCTGTGTAGTTTTGGTGCCTATCCTGGAGCTCGCTCTGTAGACCAGGCTGGTCTCGAACTCACAGAGATCCACCAGGTTCTGCCTCTCAAGTGCTGGGATTAAAGGTGTGCGCCACCATGCCCCGGCTTTTTGTTTTGATTCTAATAAATCGCCCTTGAGTTTCCTTCTGTGTCTTTCCTTAAATTCTTTTATCGAGGAGATAAAGACATGAAAGGAGACCCGGTGCCCCACTACCATAGCGTAGCCGTGGATTATCCATGGGCTCCTCCACAGAATAGTCCTCAATTCCTGAACCACCTGGCCCCTTTGCCCTGCTTTCTCCTCTAGAAATTGCGAAACAATTTATTTCACAGTTTGTATTTCCAAACATTGCTAAGGAACACTGGGTAAGGTCTACTACTGGAGAGTATCAGGATGAGTAAAACAAGATTCTGAACTTCAGGAACCTTCCAGGAAAAACAAATAAATTAAATAAACATACCACAGGATGATTTAGATAATCCACAGCACAAAACGCTGACTCCCAAAGAATTTCAAAATGGCTTATCAGAAGAAGAAACACTCAAGCCGGAGACTGAGCCAAGTCTTGAAGAACAAATAAATGTTATCTAGACAAAGATTTCCAGACTCAGAAGAGGCCAAAAGATGAATCAAGGTTCAGAGAAATGGTTCGAAAGAGTGACAGACTCGTCAAAGCTGTCAGTGAAACTGGAGTTGGGGAGATGATGCCTGATGGAATGGACAGTTGGAGAACACACCAGAAGATATCACAGGCAAGAACATATTCGGAAGCAATTAGGGCATGAGATGATACTACCAGATCTGAATCTCAGAAATACAGTTCAGGAAAGGACTCTAGGACATGCCTTGGAAGAAAAAAGTCTGGATACAAAGAAAACCATTTTGTGAATATTTGAGTAATTCAGAAAGAGTGAAGGACACAGGTATGGATTTCAGAGAGTACATAGATATAATAAGGACTACAGTAACACTTGTGGCAAGAACCCACCAAAATATACTCTTCATTGAACCAACTGTCTTCATTGCTCATTGCAACAGGGGAGCTTCTCATCATGAGGAACTAAAAAGTTTCAAGATGATAGTATTTGTTTTGAGTAATTTGGGACATAATTTAAGGAAGTGGACTTAGACAATGGGGCAATTTTATGTTTGGGAATTTCAATACATTTTATATCTATTAGCTGGAGAGGGACTGGATCCATTTTTGTGGGTGCATAGTGACCTTTTTTGACCCATTTTTGTCACGGTTTACATTGTGTAAAGACAACTAATCTTTAGCCATGAGTAAATGAGGCAGCAGTCAAAAGATAATGATTTAGTGAGGATTGTTTCTTGATTTTATTATTAGAATATTTGATCAAATTAATAAACTGAGGAACAACACAAAACAGAGAGTGGAATCAAGATGGAGAGATAACTAGAGTAATACTAACCCTGTTGGTGCACTCCAAATATTGCTTGATGTCTTATTTTAATATGTACTGGCTAAAATATGAGAACATCAAAGAAATGTGCTATTTCTCTACAGTACCTTTTCTGTCTGTCTAGTAGCTACTAATATCCATTTGGTGATCCATGTGATTCCAAGGAAATTCTTCCTTTTTAGCTCCTATGGTAATGTAAGTCTGAGTTTCATTTTACATTACTCTGTCTTTCATGGCCAGAGGGAATAATTCAATGGTGTATATATGACCTATGAACTTGACTGTGAATATTAGAACATACTCTTTATATTTACCTGTTCAATATTAATAAAGAATGATTTACTAAGGGCATCTTGAGACCATCAGGGTCTGGTATGGAGGTAGGGCCAACCCCAAGAAAGAAAGCTGAGTAGAAAGATAAAAAGAAACTCAGCCTTGCTCACATTATTTGAGCTGAAAGATTAGAATTCACCTGAAGCCAATTTTAACTTTTAATTTTAATTTCACTATAAGTGTGTTTTGCTAATTGAGACGTCTAAGTTCACTTTCCCATGGTTTATAACTTTGTCCCTAAAGTAACTACTGTATGGAGTGGACAAAAGTGTGTGTTGCCACACCTGACAACCTGAGTTCAATCCCTATGACCCTCTTGATGGAAGAAGAGAAAAACTGAAAGATAATCTCTGGCCTCCATATGCATACACACATGCACACTTACTGCAAGATAAAATAAAATAAATAAAACAATAAAAAGAATGATTAAGATGATGGTGACAGATTTAATAGATAGAAGAGTACCTGGCCTACTTCACTAAATTACAGAATCAACCAAGGTGTCCATTAACAGAAAAACAGATGAGTTGTTCTGAACTGTATCTTCTGAGGGTCAAAATCTTACTTTCTTTGTGATCATATGTGGGAGCCCGTTCTCGGGTTCCTCGTGGCTTTACCCAGCAGGTCCGCATAGAGGATGATTAGGACCACTGGCCTGAGTGCAGGTGTCTAAGATGGTCTGCACTTGGCTGTGCTGGGGGAGGAGGTCATTTGCTCCACCCCTTGGCGTCTCTATAAAAACCCTGGGGCAGAGACAGTCAGGGCCCGTTAGAAAAGGTTCCAGGCCCTCTCGAGGCTATCCTTTATTTTCTATCTGTTAATCTCCGCAAGATTCTCCGCAATAAATCCTTCTATCTAATATTTCCTGCTGCTCACACTCAAGAAAACTCTGGGGAGCTGTGGGGTTGGTGGGTAAACGCCCCACAATCA
>CABHPH010128316.1:11130-29839 GCA_902168325.1 Peromyscus nudipes
AGTCCCCTTTCTCTCTCTCTCTCTCTCTCTCTCTCTCTCTCTCTCTCTCTCTCTCTCTCCTCTATCTATCTATCTATCTATCTATCTATCTATCTATCTATCTATCTATCTATCTATCATCTATCTATCAATCATATCTACCTATCTACCTATCTATCCTCTCTCCTCTCTCTCTCAATCTATCATCTATCTACCAATCACCTCTATCTCTGTCTCTCGGTTTCCCCTTTTCAGTTCCACTCTCCCTCTTTCCTGCCCCCTATTTACGTGTTAAAAGCTTAAGAAAAGACAAAATATAAAGAAAGTCCAAGTGAGCTGGTCAGATGGCAAATGCAGTGGGGTTTGGGAAGCAGAAGGCAATTTGCCAGTCAGCTGATATGGAGCAATTACAGAAGATTCCCCCAGAGCTCTTTCTTTTTTCTCTGCTAATCTGTTAGTACTAGAGTGGGCAATGGGCTTATTCTGCTTTTGATATGGGAGATAGGAGTATTTGTATCTCTGTGACCTTCTGAGCAAGTCATTTAACCTCTTCAAACTTCATCTTTCTTATTAAAAATATTCTTATTCTAAAATTTAGGTGATACACAATGACGCACCTTCATCACAATATAATAAATCACTGTTACCTGTAGTCATCTCATTGTGCTGTAGAACACTTGAACTTACTTTCTAACTTTGTTTTTGTGTCTTTTATCCAAACTTACTCCATCCCCTTCCCTTCTAAAGTTCCTAGCATCTAGAAACATCTCTTCACTTCCATGTTGTGGAATATTAGTTTAAGATGTGTTACATTCATTCATACTTTGGGATATTTGTTGAATGATGCAAAGATGTGTTGCATTCTTTATGTTGCATGTATTTAACTCTGTAAGTCTGTGTTACTTTGCCTGTCTAAAACACCTGATTGGTCTAACAAAGAGCTAAACAGGAGTATCTAGGCAGGAGAGAGGGATAGGCAGGGCTGTCAGTTAAAGAGAATAAATAGAAGGAGAGATCTAGGCTTGAGAGAAGAGTAGGAGTGAGAAAAGGAGGAGAGGAGGACACCAAGGGGCCAGCCACCCAGCCACACAAGAAGGGAAGAAAGACATATAGAATAAGGAAGGTAAAATGCCCAGAGACAAAACATAAAAGAAGAGAAACAGGTTAATTTAAGTTAGAAAAGTAGGCTAGAAACAAGCCAAGCTAAGGCCAGGTATTCATAAGTAAGAATAAGACTCTATGTATTTATTTGGAAGCTGGATGATGGGCCCCCAAAGAGTTAAAACACAAAAACAACAACATCATTTTGGTGTTCCAATGTGAGGCTCGAATTTCCACATAGGGCCTGAGAAAGCTGAAAAAAAAAGTATACAGCTCTTTTAAGAAGTTCTGCTGTACATCAGAGCACTTAAACAACCTTTTCCCATACTAATAGAAACGAAAAACTAAATAACAATGTTTGCCACAATACAGGACACTGGCATTTCAGATCTGGGGTGTTGAATGCAGTTCTTGGCCACGTACTTCTGACCAGGCCTGTGAGCTTTAGACTTGGCTTTCACGGACCTGGGAGGCAAGAGGGGCCAGCCATCAAAGGTTACAACTGGTCTTCCCAGGACTTGGCCATTATCTCAGTTTTCTCAGGGATCCTAAAGATGCCATTGCCCACATAAAACAGGAAGCAATCTAGAGAAGATGACACCCACATTCCCAAGAGATGGTATGGGTGGTTGTTGGTTATTTGGTGGGCTATGGATGTTTGTTATCATTTAGGGGAATATAGGAATATAGGATAAAAAGACAATAATTAGTCTCAAATATTTTGCATTGGCATGGATTTTGGTATATTGATACAAATTTAAAGTTATTTTTGTTATACGTTATATATGTTCTACTCTTGTTTGTGGTATTGTGCTTACACAGCTCTTTTAAAAATGCAATGTGTCATTAAGAAATGAGGTTAGTAGTTAATCTATAATAATCAAACTTGTATTCACATTAGTTACGTTTTCAAGGTTAAACAGGTATATTTTAGACAGATAGATGAATTTCAAACACTTCAAAGACCTACAGGATATGGAGTTTAACATGTTTAATAACCTGTGGATTTTCATGACAATGAGACACATCTGCTCCTGGCAGCATCAATTTGCTTCATAAAAAGCTGATGGGCATTGAAGAAACTCCATATGGAGTTTGTTCTCAATGTGGCAAGGCTAGCCATTTGGGCAAGAACCTGCTCTTGCTTTGAGTGCTGCTGATAGTGTGTTGTACAGACTGGACCAGTGGGCCCCAGGAAAAAGACTGTTGAACTTTGCCAAGACAAGGCAGGACAGTCCTTTGAGATTTCTGTTTCACAGAAGGGTCTGGCAGACATTCTACAGGTCACAGAGGGAAGCAATTGATGAACTTTACCAATACAAGGCAGGACAGTCTTTCAAATTTCCTGCTTCACTGAAAAGTCTGCCAGATGTTTTAGGTCTGTAGGTTGAAGATGGATGCCCCAACACTGCAGAGGAACTTTGGATGACTGTCCGGTAAGCCAGATGTCTCTATTGTTAGGTAATATTACATCCTTCTGGGGTCTTTGATGGAGTTAAAGAATAAATAATTAGATTTATAGTTTTCCTTTGTTATGATAGAAAGTAAATTGGGTGTAAAACTTTGGAATCACTAAGATAAGATAGATAATGGAGTATTTTCTCTGAATTTGCTAAATACAAATTGAATGAATATTATAAATGTAATTCTTACTTGATAACTGTTTTTGCTGTGTATAGTTTACCATGTTAAAGTTAAAACCTTTCATTTTTATTTAGACAAAAAAGAAAAATGTGGAATATTACTTTAAATGTGTTATATTTGTTTATGCTGTGGAGTATTTGTTTAATGATGCAAAGATGTGTTGCATTCTTTTATGTTGCATTTGTTTAACTCTGTAAAGCTTTGTTACTGTGCCTGTCTAAAACACCTGATTGGTCTAATAAAGAGCTGAATGGCCACTTGCTAGGCAGGAGAAAGGGATAGGTGGGGCTGCCATGCAGAGAGAATAAATAGGACAAGTCTAGGCTCGAGAGAAAAGGAGGATCAAGAAAAGGAGGAGAGGAGGATGCCAGGGGCCAGCCACCCAGCCACACAATCAGCCATGAAGTAAGAAGGGAGGAAAGACATATAGACTAAAGAAAGGTTGTGGTGATATTGTGTCCCCCAATATATTGTGCACCCTAATAAACTTATCTGGGGTCAGAGAACAGAACAGCCACTAGATAGACATGGAGACCAGAAAATCCTATCACTTGGGAGGCAGAGATCCATTTGGATCTCTGTGGGTTCAAGGCCATACTGGAAACAGCCAGGCATGGTGACACACACACACCTTTAATCCTAGCACTTGAGAACTCATATCTTGCTTGGGAAAGACACATACCTTTAATACCAGGAAGTGATGACAGGAAGCAGAAAGGTATATAAGACATGAGGACCAGAAACTAGGGGCTTCTAAGCTTTTAGGCTTTTAGCAGCAGTTCAGCTGAGATTCATTCGGATGAGAACTCAGAGGCTTCCAGTTTGAGGAAACAGGATCAGTTGAGAAGTTGGCAAGATGAGGTTGGATGTGACTTGTTCTGTTTCTCTGATCTTTCAGCATTCACCCCAATACCTGGCTCTGAGTTTTTTTTTGTTTGTTTGTTTTTGTTTTTATTAATAAGACCGTTTAAGATTCGTGTTACAAAAGGTTAAAAAGCTCAGAGGCAAAATGTAGAGGAAGAGAAATGGGTTAATTTAAGTTAGAAAAGTTGGCTAGAAACAAGCCAAGCTAAGGCCAGGCATTCATAAGTAAGAATAAGACTCCATGTATTTATTTGGGAGCTGGGTGATGGGTCCCCAAAGAGTTAAAAAGAAAACAATACACCACACCAACAACAACAACAAAACCCCCAAAAAGCAACACTTCTATGAAGCAGACTTTTGTAGACTGCACAGGTGAGGGAGAAGTATTTGTGTCTGGATCCCTGACTACCACCATGTTCTTCAGTTCTCCAGTCTGTGTTGCTGCAAATTATTAGATTTCAATCCATCATGGCTAGACAAGGTACATCTATATCTATCACCTTGGTTGGTGCTGTGCTTCTGTGAATAGTACTTTAGTAAACATGGGGGTACAGGTATCTTTGGATACAGTGATTTCACCTCCTCCAGCTGGATTATGTAGCACTTCTGTTATCAGTTGGAGAGTCTGCACGCTTACATTTTGGCTGTACTCATTTATATTCCTACCCACAATGTGTAGGAATCCCCCTTTATCCACACTCTCACTAGTGTCTGTTGTGGTTTGTCTTTTTTTTTTTTTTAACTATGGTGACTTTAAGTGGGTTAAGGTGTTACCTCATTGTGATTTTGATTTGCCTTTTCCTAGGAATTACTAATACTGGGCATTTTTTCACATACTTGTATCTTCTTTGGGGGAAATGTCTGTTGCTCATTTTCAGTTACATTATTGTTTACTGCTGTTGAGTTTCTGAGTCCTTGATGCATTCAATATATTAATCATTGGTAACATGTGTAGTTACCAGTTCTGTAGATTGTCTTTCCACTCCATGTTATTTCATTTGTCATGCATGATCTTCTTAATGTAATCCCATTTTGTCTGCTTGTCCTCTCTCCCTCCCTCCTTTTCTTCTCCATTTTTCATTTTTTTTCTCGAGAGATAAAGTTTCACTATATAGACCAGACAGAAACTCAGAATCCTCCTGCCTTGGCCTCTCAAGTATTATGATTAGTGTTTTTGTATCATTGCCTTGCTTATAGAGTCTTATAAAGTAAGTATTGCTTATAGTTATAATTGAAGTGTTCTCTGTGCTTTATTATAGTGGTTTAGTAGGTTCATGTTTTACCTATAGTGTTTCAATCCACTTTGAGTTGTGTCTTAATACAGTGAGAAATAGGAATCTGGTTTTATATCCATTTCCCCCAGTACTGTTTATTGACAAGGCAATCCTTTCTCTAATGTATATCTTTTGTGTGTGTGTGACTGTCACTGGTCAGGGAACTATAGCTATATGGGTTTGTTTCTGGTTCTTTATTCTATCCAATTGTTCCATGTGTTGGCTTTTATTCCAGATGCATGCTGTTTTACTGACTGTGGCTTTATAGTCTGTTTTATGTCCATACTACACAAAGTGATTTTTATAGGTTCAATGCAATTCTCATCAAAAGACTAACAACTTTCTTCACAGTAAATCTAAAAATCACAAATTTAATTTTAAAAAAAGCCTATGAAACGCTGAATAGTCAAATCAATTTCAGTGAAAGAGAGAAAGCTGGAGTTTTCACAATAACTGATCTTATTTAAATTCTTTCGAAAATATTTTAAGATTACACTTCTTTCCCATAATTGCAGAAAACCAGAACCATAAACAGGAAACAGAGGGTTTCAAGCAACTCGTAAATGGAAAGTACTAAAGAGACACCTAGAAACAAATGGTGGCCTTTGGCTGTTATCTTTAAAAAAAAATCTAAGTATTTCATGGTAGAAACTTTGAAAAAATAGAGAAGAAACAAAACCCAAGCAGTGTCCCCCCCCCCCCCGACAGTTCCTTCTCCCAGCTTCATTTTGGGGCATCCCCTTTGAAGCAATTAAGTATGACTTCAGGAAGTACATACCCGGACACATTTTACTGACAAACACAAAGCTAGGACCAAGAGGAAGGAAAAATAAAGCTGACCACTTCTATATGGATCAGACTTAGGTTCTGTTCAAGTTATGTGTGTCTGTGTTTCTGTCTTCATAAAGTTTATCAATTTCTTCATAATTGTAATCTAAGTACATGGGGTATAAAGTCCCAACATTGACACAGAGTCTGTGCTAGACAGTTTTAATTTTCAACCTGACACACTCTAGAAACACCTGGGAAGAGTTTCTTAGTGAGGAATTATCCAGATCAGGTTGGGCTGCAAGCAAGTCTGTGGGGAACTGTCATGATTGTTAATTGATGGAGGAAGAAACTCAACCCATGGTGGGTTGCACCATTCACTGGACAGGGTATCTTGAATATGAGAGGAGAAAACTAGTTGAGCGGAAGTAAGTGAGTATGCGTTCATTCTCACTCTGCTGTTGACTGTAGATGTGACTTGACTAGATGCTGTTTCTTTCTGCCTTGACCTCTCCAAAATGATGGTCTGTGACTTAAAAATTGTAAGTCAAATCAATACTTTCTTCCCAACGTTCCTTGTATTTAGATTATTTTGTCACAGCAACAGAAATGTAATTAGGACAGATTCCTACCCACATACCCACATAAATGTTTAGTACAAAGTTGTAACAATGGAAATCACTAAAATGTGGATTGGGATACCCTCTAAGATATTGTTCCGAGTTTCTCTTTCTCTCCTTTTTTTTTTACTTACCCCAAATGTAGGTCCTATTTCTTTTCTGAACTACATGTTTTATTTTTTTTCTTTTTGCTTTCTCCTCTAGTACTTTGCTTGACCTGAGTGTCACTCCTCATCACCGTACTACTGAGGGCAACAGTAATGCTGTGTTTGACGTTCCCCTGTCCCATCAGGAGAACTTTCCATAGAGACTTTGTCTAGTACCAAGCGTGGGCATGAGGTTAGGACAATGCTGTATATCACTACATTAGTGAAAAAAAAGGAAGAGAAATTAAGGACCTTGGCACAGGTGTAAGCATAAACATTCCAGTTTCCTGAGTATTTCAGAATGACACAAAAGGCCAACAGAATGAGGGCCCCCAACCTCCACAAGGCAAAATAGGCTCCTGTCCATTCTGCTGCTAGTGTTAACAAAGCTGCTGTAATCAGGCTCATGGAAAAGATGTTCCTGAGGCATATTAACCATCCATTAATTAATTCCTTGCTTGTATCAACTTCATCAGTGGCTCCAGTGTATGAAGACAAATTAGCTTTACTTATCGCTGTCCTAAATCTCTTAGGAGATAATGACAGTTAATTGAAACTATCAGAATAAAAATCAGTCAGTATTCAAATCAGCAAACAAGAACTTACATTGTCTGGTTTAAGCAGAAAAGTAACTAAGATGGGGGAAGCTTATCAAATCTCCAAGAAAGGCTCACAGAGGGTAGAGGGCCTATAAAGATTAGGCTAATGGGCTTCAAGTGAAAATCTTCACTCCTGCTTCCAGAGAGGGGAAAGGAAGATTTCACCCTCACACTTGCAACGCTGGATTCAGCATTCAGTTAAATCTGGAGGCCTTTAAAAATTACATGCACTTCCTTACTTTGTACTTTGAAAAGAGTGCAGATTCCCTGGAAGTTGCAGAATTAGCTAAGAGAGGCCCTTTCAAGCCATCCACTAGTGTCATTCAGTGGTTACATATTACATACATGGAACAGATTTAAAAGAAGAAAATCTGTGGTGTGTGTGTGTGTGTGTGTGTGTGTGTGTGTGTGTGTGTGTGTATTTAGTTCTGTATAACTGCATAGGTTCATAAAGCCACAACACAATCAGGATGCCACTCTGGTCCACTGCTATAATGCTTTCCTCGCAATCATCCATCAATTTTCATTTTACTCTGTTTTCAAGGTCATATAGTGGAATCATGTGATCTTTGGAGATTAGACTTTGGACTCAGCATGTTACCCCTGAAGCCCATTCAACAACTGCAGTGTTATCAATAGTGAGTTCCTTCCTACAGCTAAGTAGCGTTCTGTGGAATCGACACTCCTAAGTATGTTTAGCCTTTTATCCACTGAAGGGCAACCTGTTGTTTCAAGTTTTGTGCTATTACAAGTAAAGTATTGGGAATACGCCTGGGCAGAATCTGCCAGTGTTTAGTGTTGTTCCATTCTTGGATATTTTCTTGTTATGAGCGATAGTGCTCCAGCTAACTTTGAACTCTCTTTATGTAGATCAGACTGGCTTTGATCTCCTGATCCTCCTGCCTCAGTCTCCGGAGTGCCGGGATTACAAGCTTGTTGTAAGGCCCAGCGCTGTAAAGTTTTTAAAATCAGTGTCTTCCTTCACTGAGTTGCTCAGCAGAACCCAAGCAGCAATGGCTTGTTCTAATGAATCCTTTGTTATCCTTGGCGCCTAAGTGATTTTGGGTAGATCTTCTGACACAGAGAGTGGATAGAAGTATATAATGAGCCCCCATGTCTACAACTGAATGTCAGTGAGTCTGACCCTCTGCCCTGTTTTCATATATTGCTGCGCTCACTCTTCCCACCAACACTTGTATTTTGAGACAAATACTCGGATAGTAGAGTTTTATCTGTAAACATTTCAGTGTATGTGTCTCCAAAAACTAAAATCTAAAAAAAAAATTAAAAATTAAAAAAAACCCTAAATGCCATTATCTCAATTCTACACTTTGTTTTCCTTTAGACGTGGAAATGATAAAAATGCTTGAATGCCAACAGTCTATTAGGAAGGAGGCAAAACAGGTAAAGACATAGGAGGAAATTAGACAAGAAAAGGAGGGTATAGATTCTTTGGAACTGGAAGTGGATTGCTCTCCCGAGGAATTTCTCCTTTGCCTTTAAAGAAAATCATTTGAACAGGAAACAGAACTTCAGTAGGCAGAGAATGCCTTCAAGAAGGAGATGCAGCTGGCAGTGGCTGAGCTCAGAGTAGCCCACTCTCAAGTGTAAGGTGAGCATGGTTGTAGATGTAACCGTCTTGTTAAATAAGAAACACAGAGCCAATGCAGAGATGAAAGCCCAAGAGGTCAGAGCAATAACTAAGAGCTAAAAACCTTACCCTTCACTGCCACTGCTGTCCTCCTCAGCAAGAGAGCTACTTCCTGTGTATCTGTCTTTATATAGACTTTCTGTTCTGCCTTCTCATTGGTTGTTAACCCAACCACATGACCTCCTCGTCACTGCCCATCTGTACAGACCTCCAGATCTTCTGTGGTTGGTATTGAGATTAAAGGCATGTGTCTCTATGCTGGTGGCATCATTGAACACACAAAGATCTGCCTGTCATGTGATCGGGATTAAGGGCGTGTGCTACCACTGCCAGACTTCTGCTATGGCTTGCTATTAGCTCTGACCCCCAGGCAACTTTATTTATTAACATACAAATAAAATCACATTTCAGTACAAATAAAATACCACCATCGGTACCTGGGGATCCACAGCATCCCCCACAAGAGGCCTAAAATTAATGAGCTAGCAGTCATGATCACAGAACTTCACAAATTAAAAATAGTTTACACTCGGTGTGTTCATATCATGATTCAAAGGATATCTATACATTAAAAATTACTTCCAGCTTTTTTCTTTTTTCTTTCTCTATTAAAATTTTGAAACGTATAAGAAATTTAGAATTCTACTATGTACAACTGGATATCCATTAAGATCACACCATTAACATTTAAGCATACTTTATCACATATCCATAGGCTTTTTCTCGTTTCCCTCTTGGATTTTTAGCTGCATTTCATAGAAAGTTGTAGGTATCCCCTTTCCTTAATTCAGTTGCCTTAAATAAAATGGCATCAATTTTTTTACTCAAGTTCATAATGTCTACCACTTTAAAAATTGTCATTTATTAGTTCATTTTTAATTTTTCAAGTTAATAATATACATGAATATGCAAGTACCTCTGTAGTATATTGAATTAGAGTCATTTGGGTACATACCCAAGAACTATATAGCTGACTCTGAGAAGGCCTGGACTTAACTTTATAGGCTCAGGAATATGCCATGATAACTCAAATGGATACAGAGCAGTATCCTCCTGCAGACATCCTGTCTGCTGTTTAAAGGAAAGCTTAACAGGATCCAGATACTCCTGCAGACATCCTGTCTGCTGTTTATACAGGAAAGGAAAGCTTAACAGGATCCTGTCCGTGGTTTATGGCCCTTGGAGATATCTAGATAATCCTGCTGAGCAGTTCAGCTAATCCTGTTCAGCGGGTTGTGGTTCCCTGCCAAAAGTCTAGACCAATAGCTTCAAAAAATCACCTTGCCCCTTCTCCCCAATCCCAAGTTGCCAATTCCCAGCTTGTGGTTTTTCCCTATAAAAACCCTCTATACCTGGGCTTGTGGCTATCGCCACATTTGCTTCCATCTGCCATGCGGCGGCCCAAGTTGAACCTGAATAAAAGGACCCTTACGTGCCTGCATCGGAAACTAACTCCTTGGTGGTCTCTGGGGGATTTGCAAAATGGGTACAACAACTCATGCTTTCTATTTTTAGTTTTTTTGAGAAACTGCCTGAGGGCATGTGAGGTGTTTCCATCTTCTACTGTCTTCAATTTATTTCTTTAGGATTTTAAAAACAAAGTCTTATTTTATGTGTATGAGCATTGTGCTTGAATACATTTATGTGTGACACATGTATGCCTGGAGCCCTCAGAGGCCAGATGGTTGTCAGTCACCATTTTAGTATTTGTCTTTGTCACTGTCCATTTACTGTGAAGAGACTCCATGACCAAGGCAACTCTTACAGAAGAAAGATTTAACTGGATACTTGCTTATATTGTCAGAAGTTTAGCCCATCATCATCATGGAGGGGAGCCTTGAAGCATTTGGACAAACACTGGAGCAGTAGCTGAGAGCTACATCCTGGTCCACAGGCAGAAAGAGAGACAGAGAGACTGGGCCTATTGTGGACTTTTGAAACCTGAAAGCCACCCACCCTGCCCCTGTGACACACTTCCTCCAACAAGGACATACCTCATAATCCTTTTCAAATAGTGCCACTCCCTGATGACTAAGCATTCAAATATATGAGCCTCTAGAGGCCATTCTTATTTTAAACCACCACAGTACTCAAAACTCAACCTAGGTTCACTGCTAGCTGCATTTCTTTGCCAAAAGACATTCTTTACAGGTGAAGGAGAAATTCCTTTGAACAGCAAGTGCTCTTAACCACAGGCTCTTTTCAGCTTCTCTTCAAAGTCTTGAAGTGACCAGTATACAGGTCTCTCCCTCCTTGGTTAAGTTTATAGCAATGAGTGGTTCATTTCATAAAAAAAACAAAATAAAAGGCAAAACAGAGATATGTCAAATAATTCCCTACTGGTACAATTTTTATTTTACTATTAATGTTTATATTACTTTGAAGGTATTATAAATATGACGTTTTCTGATTTCTTTCTCTACAAGTTGGTTATTGGCATACAGAAGAATCTATTGATTTTTAAATGTTGATTTTATATCTTTCTACTTTGCTGAAAATGTTTTTTTAGTTCTCAGAGTCTTCTGAGGGAGTCTTAGGGATTTTTTATGTATAGGAATGTGTCACAGTTAGAGATAAATTGACTTCTTCCTCTCCTATGTGTATCCCTTTTATTTCCTCCTCTTTTATTTTTATTCTAAAATAAAACACAGGCTTTGAGCACTGTGTTGAGTAAGAGCAGAGAGTGGGCACCTCTTCTAATTTTATTTCTGTTGCTGTGATAATGTATCTGGGCAGAAAGCAAATCAGGGGAGAAAGGGTTTGGGTTTGGCTTGGTTTGGTTTGGTTTGGCCTCACAGTCCACTTTTGCAAAGAAGTCAAAGCTGGGACTCCAAAGGTTGGGACTCCAAAGGCTGGGACTCCAAAGGCTGGGACTCCAAACTGCTAGCTGCATCACAGTGAAAAAAAAAGACAAATGAACAGGATCAGTGCTCAGCTGACTTTCTCTACTTTTCCACAGTATAGAGTCAAAACCCAGGGAGTGAAGCCCCCCACTCTCCTGCTGGGTTTTCTCACAACTGCCAAGGCATTCATGATAATCCCCTACAGATACCAAAAGGCCAATTTGCCTGACACAATTACCCATTGATTTTCTCTTCCCAGGTGATTCGACACTGCTGAAATTAACAACAAAATTTAACTATCTCAGCACACTTATCTCAATCCTGATTTTAAAGAAAATGCTCAGGTTTCCCTTACTGAGTGGAAGGTTGGCCACAAGTTTGTCAAATACAGTCTTCATTACATTAATATGTGTTTCTTTTCTCTCTAGTTTCTTAATGATTGTATTGTTAAGATGTTGAGCTTTGTTAAAAGTCTTTTCCACATCAGTTGAGATGCTCATGCGATGTTTGTGTTATCTATGTATTACATTTATTAATTTTGATATGTTAAATTGTCCTTGTATCTCTGGAATGAAAGCAACTTGATCATGGTATTGGGTCTTCATGTGTCCTTGAATTCGGTTTACAAGAATCTTATTTAGAATTTTTGAGTCTGTGATCATGACAGAAATTGGTTGTATACTTTTCCCAATTTGGGAACAAGGTAAGGCTGACGGCATAGAATGAGTTTGGTAATGTACCTTTCCTTTTTATTGTAGGAACACTTTGAGAAGCCTTGGTGTTAGCTTTTCTTAGAGATTTCGAGGAATTTGACAGGAATCCATAACTTTGTTTGTTTGTTTGTTACGAGGCTTTTCATTGCTGCTCCAATCATGGATTCGTTTGCTTTGCTTATATCCTTTTAATTTAATTTTGGTGGGTCATGCTCAGTAGGAATTTATTTCTTCTAGATTTTCTGTTTTTTCTGGAATTTAAGTTTTAAAGCACTTCCCAACGATCCTCTGTTCTGTTGTAATAACGTCCTCCGCTTTCTTCTCTGAATTTATTAATTTTCATCTTCATTTCTTTTAACTTTGGTGAGTTTTTCTAGCTGGTTTTGTTTTTCAAAGATTAACTCTGATTGAGCTTCCTAATCATTCTTTTAGTCTCCATTTCATTAGTTTCTGCCTTCATCTTTATTTCTTTCCATTTACAACTTTTGGACTTGCCTTGTCTCTGTTTTTCTTGAGGTACACCAGTGAGTAACAATCTCTATGGTTTTTTTTATTTTAATTTTAATTTAAAAAATTTTATTGTAACCACTTACAGCTATAAACATTTCCCCTAGAACTGCTTTAGATGTGTCCCGAATAGTCTGGAAAGTTGTTGTGGTTATTTTAATGAGCAGGGCCCCTGTAGGTTCACATGCATGAATACATGGTCCCTAGCTGGTAGAACTGTTTGTGAAGGATTAGGAGGTGTGACTGTGGTGGTGGAGGTGTGTCACTGGGGGGTTGGACTTTGAGGTTACAAACCATTCATGTTATTCCCAGTGTTTCTCTCTACCTCCTGCTTGCAGATCAAGATGTAAACTCTCAGCTATGTGAGTCACCACGCCTTTGTTCCGTCATCACGGTCTCTAACCCTCTGAAACTACAAGTCCCAGATCAAACTCTTTCTTCTACAAGTTGCCTTTGTCATGGTGTTCTGTCACTGCAATTGAAAAGTAACTGGGATAGTTGTGCATTAATTTCCATTTGATCTCAGATTTTCACATCTCCCCCACCTCTGTTTTCTTAGAAGACCCACCGGCTCTTCAAAAGTGCAGTGTTCCGTCTCTGACCTTTGAATAATTTCTCTTGACATTGGTTGCTATTTTTATTGCACTATGATCTTATACTACACAAAGAAACTTCCCGTTATGTTGTATTCATTAAGGCCTGCTTTGTGGCTGACTATGTAGTCTATTTAAGAGGAGATTCCATGGGCTGCTGAGAAAAATGTATATTCTGCATCTGTTGGATGAAATATTCTGTATATATATGTTGAGTCCATTTGATCTATGATGTAAGTTAAGTCTGAGTTTCTTTGTTAATTTTTCAGTTTAAATGACCTATCTAGAGATGAAAGTAAGGTATGGAAATCACCCATTATTATTGTATAAGGACCTGGCAGGCTTATTATGTTCATTAGAATTTGTTTTATGACTTTTGGAATCCAAATGTTTGGTGCGTATGTATTCCAATTATTATTATATCTTATTGTTATTTTATTTTTAAATGTTCTTTCAGAATTTCATACATGAGTACTATATTTACATTTTTCTGCCCAACACTCCTTCCAACTCTTCCCATGTATCTCCCTACTTCCTCTCAAACTCATTACTATTCTTTAATTATTATTGACATATACGTGTGTGTGTGTGTGTGTGTGTGTGTGTGTGTGTGTGTGTGTGTGTGACTTGTTAGGACTGACTACTTGGGATCAGATCATCTATCAGCAGCTCATTTCTGGAGAAGACTGATTATTCTTTTCTTAGTAGTCATTAATTGCTGTAGCTCTTCATTTAGTGTTAGGACCTCGTGAGATTTTTTTCCTGACAAGTCAACTGATATTGTCATTGTGCAGGTGTGGGGGCCCACAGAAGCTCCCTAGTAAGGCCTTACTCAAGGTCAGAAAGTCTGAGCTTGCTTTGCCCAGTAAGGCTGCATAATAATAGGATGATTTGACCAAAGGTGTGTTTATCGAGTATTTTGACGGGTCTACACTTGTTGATACTTTATACCTTGACCTTGGAAGTCTTTTGCCCCTCTCCTTGCTGATGTATGAAAAAGCCCATCATGAATAAACTTGGAGTGACAGGGACCTCCCAAAGCTATCCTGTGTCTCTGTCATTTTCTTTGTCTACGTCTATATTTCTTCCTATTATTTCTCAATTCCTCACTCCTCCATTCAAGAACCCTTTGACAGGTCAGGGCTGGTCCCCAACACCTAGATCTTTTTTTTTTTTTTAGTTTTTCGAGACAGGGCTTCTTTGAGTAACAGCCCTAGCTGTCCTGGAACTTGCTTTGTAGACCAGACTGGCCTTGAATTCACACAAATCCACCTGTCTCTGCCTCCAAGTACTGGGATTAAAGGCGTGTACCACCATTGCCTGGCCTCCTGCAGGTCTTCTTTAAGTGAGCATGCTGTCAAGGGTTTTGTGCATGCAACTCCTTGTCATATGTAGTAGACGCTCTGGTCCTCTGGCTCTTACCTTCTTTCCAACCCCTTTTCTATGATGTTCCCTGAGCCTCAGTAATAGGGTTGTGTTTTAGATGTATCAGTTGCATATGGGCACCCCATAGTCAGTTGTTCTTTGCATTTTGACCAACTGTGAGTTTCTGTAATGGTCTCCTCTGCTGCAAAACAAAATTTGTTTGATGAGGGTGAGAGCTGCACTCACCTGTGTGTATACAGACAGATACTTAGACCTTGATGAATTGTGTCCTTTATTAATATACAGTGGCCGTAAAAAATCTTTTTTAAAGTTTATTCCACCATATATCAGCATTATTATACCAGCTTATTTTCAACTTCCACTCACTTTATAAATTGATTTCCATCCTTTGACCCAGATTTCCTGAGTGTATAACAGTGAGGTATGTTTCTTAGAGACAGTGGATAGTTTGAATGTAGATTTTTTTGTTTCTTTGTTTTTTAATCCAGTCAGCTAGTTTGCATCTCTTTATCAGTGAGTTGGAATCATTTACACTTAAATGTATTATAGAGATGTTTACTAAATCCTAAGATTTTCTTATTGATTTGTCTGGTTAATTCCGAGATTGTTTCTCTGCCTCTCCCATAATATCTCTCTACCCTATTTGTATTAGGAATATGCTGGTTTACTATGTTGGACATGTGAGATTCCTTCTTACCACTTCATTAAGTTACTCCTCTCATGTTTGGTCTTGTGCTGAAGTCTATCTTCCTCCTCTATGTATAGTATTTCCATAAGTATCCTTTTGCAGCTTGGTCATCAAGAACCATAGCATTCGTGTTTGTCTTGGTACACCCTCCATCTCCATCAATTTTAAGAGAGCTTTCCAGAGTGTAACAATTTTGGTTGACAGTTTTTCCCTTCAGGTTCTGAAAAATATGGTTCCTTCTCCTGGGTTTTAGGGCTGTTCATCAGATAGTGATGCGATTCTGATGTGCTTGCTTTTGTAGGTGATTTAGAGTTTATCTCTTACCACTTTTAATATTGTTCTTTTTCTTTATGTTTTCAACATGAATGACTATAACATGTTATAAAGAAGTTCTTCTCTGGTCATGTCTACTCATGGTTTTAAATAACTTGTGTTTGAGAGTCCATTTATTTCTCTAGAATTGGGAAAATCTCAGTGAGCAGATTCTCTAGATCTTTAATTTTTTCTATCAGTTCCTTCTTCTATCCATAGACTTTTCGGATTGGTCTCTTGATTATATTCCAGGGCCCTTGAATCTTATGGTCATGCTTATTTATTTTTGTTTTATTGATGCTTGGATGTAGTATATACTCTACCTCATCCTCCATCTCTGATTTCTTTCCTCTGCTTGGTTGTCTATTGGTGAGAATTATTCTTGAATATTTCTTTTATATCCTCGTTTTTCTCATCTATTTTGCTGAGATCTGTGTCCCTTACTTTCTTCTCTAGCTCCTAGATTGAATCCATCTGCTTGCTTGTATTCTCTTTAAGTTCACTGACAAGTTTCACTAGTAAACTTTTAAAATCTTTACCTGATACTGTACCTATTTCTTTAGACTGTATCTTTAGACTCAATAATCGAGGAATTATAGTTGCAAAGGAGACTCTAAGGGAGTTATGTTTATGTTGATGTGTTTTTCATGTTTCTTGTGTTTTTGTCTTATGGTTTTTATATGCCTTCATTGGAATCTCTCTCAATGTAGTTTAGCTTTATCTGAGTATTTCCTTATAGAGAATACTTCTCCTCAGTGCTTAATACCCAGTACTACTCAAGAGAGGAAAAGATAAACTATTGTAACAGCAACATCAAACTGTGCAATAAAACACACACCAAAATCAATTACATCTCAGTAGTAGACAACCAATGACGTAAAACAGAAAATGGCAAAACCAAGGTCGAGTCTGGTATGAGACAAACAGTCACTTACAGTTAAAACTGCAATAGATGGAGAAAGGAGTCAAGGACTCCGAAAGCTGGAGGAGAAGCCAGGCTAATGAAGAAAGGAAAAAGGAAGAGAAGGCTGTGATGGAAGGAAAGAAAGGAACACGCAGTTAGCAAGAGAAAAGGGAAAAGAGTAGTTCCCCAATAGTAAGAAAGCTCCAAAATAACATTTGATGAGTGGCAGAAGGGCAATAAAGACAGAAAACACAAACTTTTACAACCAGTAAGATAAAATCCAAAATGTTACTAAAAGTAGACTAGAAAGGGAAAAGGGGGCAACAGAAAGCAAGTAGGAAAAGTAGGCCCCAAAAAGAAGATTGCCCAGTGATGAAAAAAATGCATAAAATTTTTAGACAAAGGCATGGAGGGGAAAAAATACTTAAAAATGTAATGACTTACAAATATTGCTGAACCTGTAGAAAAATAAAAAGGGGAGAGCAGAAGGGATGGGAAAAGAAAAGAAAAAAAAACATGAAGAGTTAGATCAGTGTCTTTCTGTCTCGTCCAAAGGTAAGTCAGGCTATTTACTTTCTGGTGTAATGTGGTTAATTTTCACCTTGAGGTAAAAGTTTGGTAGTTTTCTTTTAATCTACAGTAAAAGGTTAAGTTTTCATTAGCTTGGAGTTTCTTAACTGACATGGCCACCTACAACCACTACATTTATGATACCTATTGGTGCCACCAAGTAGCATTCCTTTTGGGTCCAACAGTATATAAAAATATGAAACTCATGCTGTTTGTGCCAGGGACAATAATATTATGTCAGAGTGCCTCTCAATTTGGTCAGCACCATGACAACTGTGGCAGGTGGGTTTCTACTTCGTAAACAGTGTTCCAAGACTTTCTCCTCTGCTACTTCCTGAAGCAGGACCAGTTCTGTCCCCCAGCCCCAACTTCAAAGACATTCCTTGGCACGATTCTGTCCTTTCTTTTTCTCCATCATCCAATTATCTTCTACTTCTGACCTAGTTTGTCATTTCTTTGGGAAGTCAGATGAAATCTGTAGTACTTTAGTGTATCTCTTCACATGTTTGTTAAAGTTGCACTTAATTCTTATGTATAGGATTATGGCTATATGAACATTTTGTGCCCCCAATGTTTACAAGTGTTTGAGACACGGCAACTCCCAGATGAATGAATACTTACAATAATTCAGCTAAGGACATACTTTATGTATAAAAATTAGCTGTGTGAGTGTGTGCGTGTGCGTGTGCGTGTGCGTGTGTGTGTTTGGCACTCTATTCAATGCTATCAACACATTTTCACCACAGCAAAATGTACTTTGCAAGATGAGGAAATAAGGCTTCAGGAAACCTAAAGGACTTACTCAGATACAAGGAAGAGACAGATAGAAGATGTGAACTCAGGTCAACACGTTTATTTACATTCTTAGTTTTGGATCACTGGGCTTCTTTGTTCCTGAATGTGTGAGTATCCTACACAGCTTCAAGTCATTGTTTATACATTACAGACTGGTTTTTGTTACGTGTCAAAGTAGGAAGTAGGAAAGCAAAGAAAGTTCTTGTACTGGGAGAGCTGGGGAGCTAGGTCTCAGTTTTCATTTCTCCTTCACGTTGATCTAGCAACTTAAGGTCCCACAAAGTCTACAAAACAGATAACCAGCTTGAACCAGTATAAGAAGATATCGAGTTTAACTCCGTTTAAACATGGCAGAGGTTCAACCAACTCCGGGCTCCTAGTGCTGTTTTCTTCTGAGTCACGCTACTCCTCCCTGAACACATGTTTACTAAGGCGCCTCTGTATCAGACTTCAGCAGCAGTTATGTTTTCCCTTCTGGACTGATTATTGGTTTACTTTCCTCCCTAACAGTTTCCAACTTTTAAAATGGCCTTTAGGTTTAGATTTAAAGGGAGAAAACCTATTGCAAGTCTGGTCTCAGGTACCTAGTGGTGTGACCCAAGTCAGCAGCTGGTCGCACAGTGGCGATTTGAAAAAGCTGTGGTGCCTTCTGACAAAGGGAGTGACAGACAATCTGGGCATAACAGGGGCCCCGCAGAGCAGCAGGGCTAAGACTTGGGAAGAGGACACCCCTGGTTTCCAAGTCACCCCAC
>CABHPH010128317.1:0-30050 GCA_902168325.1 Peromyscus nudipes
TGCCTGCCCAGGGAGAACCTTGCCTGCCCAGGGAGAGCTTGCCTGCCCAGGGAGAGCCTTGCCTGCCCAGGGAGAACGAAATCTGTGGGGAGAGGTGGGCTGTGTACAGCTGAGATGGCCCAGCAGATTGACGCTCCCTTCTCAACTCGGATGGTGTGTTTGTTCCTTAAAAATGCCACAACAAATTGTTACAAAGATTGTGACTTTAAATAGCAGAAACGTATGTATCCCTAACAGATATGGAAAGGAGCAGTCTAAGCCGAAGGCGGTAGCACAGTGACTTTCTCCTGGGGGTCTTAGGGGACTTGCCTTCAGCCTATCCCTCCCAGCTTCCACCTGCCATTGCCTTGGCTTACAAACACATCACTCCAATGTCCATCTCATCTTCCATGACCCTGCCCTTTGTATTAAATCCCTCTCTCCTTTCTCTTAATAAGGACAGCAGTCGTTAGGTTTAGGGTCCAGGATAATCTCACATTGAGAGCTTTGGTCACATCGGCAAAGATTCTATTTCTAAACAAGGTCACACTTGCAGTTCCAGTTCAGGAATTAGGACTTAAGCATCATATTTTGGGGGCAAAACTTGCCCTATTTCAGGTGGGAAGAAGCAAAATTCACTGTCTTCGGCTGCCTCTGCTCATGCCGATGGTGAGCATATGGGCTTGGAAGACAGAGCTGTAGACCAGGGTTGTCCAGTCGTTCAGCTTCTTTAGGCCACACTGGTCTAAGAACTGTGGTATGCCATACATTAAATACAGTGTGTTCAATGTAGTCGGTAGTGTAGACTTGTCTCCATAGAACTCTGAAAGAGCACTCTCCTCAGTGTGTTCATTTAAGCCTGGGCATGAACACGGGGCATCTGTGCTGTTTGACTAGGGTGCAGGGCGGAGGACCAGGGATGATGTGACTCGCCCAGGCTCATGGAATTTCAAGGGCTGCAACCTGGTGGAGACAGGAATCCAGCCTGTATGCTCTGCACTACACCATACCCAGCAGGTTCCTACTTCACAAACTCAGGCCAAACTGCTCCCTTCACAATCGCTACCTCGGCTTGCCAACTAGCCTGTCTACTTTTTAATTTAAGAAATTTTAAAATTCATTTTACATACCAATCACAGATACCCCTCTCATTCCTCCTCCCACTCCCCCCCCCATGCCAGGATTCCCCTCCTCCAAAAGGGTAAGGTCTCCCATGGGGAGTCAGCAAAGCCTGGCCCATTCAGCTGAGGCAGGACCAAGCCCCTCCCTCCGGCATCAAGGCTGAGCAAGGTGTCCCACCATAGGTAACCGGCTCCGAAAAGCCAGCCCGTGCGCCTGTCTACACTTTGTATTCCAGTTTGCCTGTGCTCAATCAACTTTATGTTGCTTTTATTTCTCCCTCTAGGCCCAGTTCAGAGCCAAGCTTGGGTAGACACTCAGCACATTTTGTTAATAGAATAACCTGGGCCTGGCTCCGTAGGGAACTCAGTTTCTAGCGTAGAAGCGTGACTTTCGCCTAGGCTGGGCCTCAGCTGTCATGAAAGAACATAGTAAAACATACCACATGCGGACAAGCTGACTTTGTGCCATCCTTGGTAATAAAGGCCACTGCCAGAACTGACATCATGGCAAGGTCAGGGCTAATCCGCAAGGCGTGCTGCAGGCAACAGCTTTCATTTTCTCCTGCTCTGTCTGCAGGCAGCGGTGTTTCCCGATCGCTATAGGACCTAACGGTGAAGACAGCAAGTCCCAAGCACTCATTACCTGCACATTAAGCCCTCCAGCTCAAGTGGGAACTTGTGAAATCCAGGAGGCAGAGGACTAGCTGAAGTCTCAGGAGGTTTGGGTGGAGAAAATAAGTCACATTAGCTTAAGCTGATCCTGGAACACACATCCCGAGGTGCATTTAGGGGGAAGGTGGGTTTTGTAGGGTTGAGTTCTACATGCTTATCTGATATAGAATAGTGGGAAGTATCTGTTAGGATTCCGGCCTCTCCTCCAGCTATATGACTGCACATGCGCAGTTCAGTAGCCAAGTAAGGGGTCTTATGTCCTACCTCATCTCTGCGCTCCATGATTGCTCTCAGTGTGGTCACACAATCTGCGCATGCGTGGCATAGCGCTGTAAGCGCACATGCGCATGTGCAGGGGAATCTTTAATTAAAAAGGCGGTCATAGACTCATCCCCTCTCTCTTCTGCTCTCTTCTCCTCCCCCATCTCTCCCTTCTCCTCACGTGTCTTTTCAACACGCCTGGGCACACTCTCTTCTGTCCCCCCATGTCCCCCTCCATCTCCCCACCTCACCCCATCCCCCCACCACACCACACCCCCGCAATAAAGCTCTGATTTTGTCTGCCTCATGACTTTTCCTCACAGAGTAAAATCACCGCTTTAAAAACACCATTATCTACCTTCATCTTTCATGACCTTTGAGTATAGATCAGTGTATGGTTCGAGAGGACTGGGGTTCAATTCCCAGCACCCACACAGCAGCTCAAAACCATCTGTAACTCCAGTTCTAGGGAATTTGATGTCCTTTTCTGACCTCTACAAGCACCAGGGACCAGAGTGGTGCACTGACATATATGTGGACAAAACACTCATACATTTAAAATAAATATTGTAATTTAAAAAAAAAAAGATGCCAGGTGGTGGTGGCGCATGCCTTTAATCCCAGCACTCAGAAGGCAGAGGCAGGTGAATCTCTGAGTTCCAGGACAGCCTGGTCTACAGAGTGAGTTCCAGGACATCCAAGTCTACACAGAGAAACCCTGTCTCAAAAAAACCAATAAATAAATAAATTAATTAATCTAAAAAAAAAGCATAGTGCTAGGTAGTGCAGATAAATCCAGAGAACACCTTACACGGTGACCATCTGCCAGGTACCAGGCAGGAAAAGCACACATGATTCTTCTTCTCTGTCATGAGAATGTCAACCCAGGGTTCATCGGAGTCCATACTCCCTCCCACCATACCGTTTAAAATATCTTAATTGGTTTGCATGTTCGCTCATTAGATTTGCTGTTATCTGGCTTCCCTGACTGTGGTGGGTGGGACAAGAATGGCTCCCATAGGCTCAGATATTTGAGTGCTTAGCCATCAGAGAGCAGCAGTACTTACAAGGAGTAGGTGTGGCCTTGTTGAAGGAAGTGTGTCACTGGGGGTAGTCACTGAGGTTTCAAACTGAAATCCAACTGAGTGCCTCTTCTCTAGGTGTCTACTCGCTCTCGAGTTTACTGCAGATCGCTGATGGCTCTTTATGTAATTTCATTTATTTCACCGAGGAATGGTGCCATTGCGTCTGAATTAAAATGAGAGAGGAAATCAGTCCCGTTTGCTCAAGCTTGTAATTTCAGCACTCTGGAGTTACCAAAGGGAAGACTGTAAGTCTGGGGCTGTAGATTTAGGCCCTGTCACTAAATAAATAAGTAAGTAAGAAAGAAAAGGGGTTTACAAACTAGATTTCTTACATTCTAAGGAAAAGATAAGAACGAAGTTGCTCTGACTCCAGAGGCTGGAACTTGGTCCTGATACGGTTATCTGGCTAAATACTCTCTGGTCTTGATTTTCTGACCTGTAAAATGGGGCTGGTTTTAGCATCCGCCTCCCAAGGTTGCCATGAAGATTACACAAAGGATATACATACCAAGTATGTAACCAGCGCTGAACATACCACATCCTTAAAAGCTACTCTACTTGTGAAAGAAAACAGTCACATTTCCACACAGTAATATTTAAAAGCTTCACACCCCCTTCCTCCTCCCTCCAAGCCCCCAGGGCCTGAATTGAAATAACCAAACAGATCTTTGTCTGTTGAAAGTTACAGGGCACTTTCCCCAAGCAGTGTTGTTTACTGCAACATGAATAAACCACACATTTTTATCTTGAAATCATTTCAGAATCCCACAGTCATTATTTCAAACCCAGACTTGCCTTTGCACTTAATTACGAGTCCCCAGGAGTTGGGAGTGCAGCACTTTCATTCATTTGCTGGGAGTTTAGGAGCTGACATGGTGGTGGCATCCAGAAAGGCTCCTCAAACACTTGGGCTGACCTGGTATGAACTCCCAGCTGCAGAACCAGACTCTGGCTTAGTGGGATTTCTACTGAAGCCTAAGCAAGCAGAAATCGGGACTCCAGAGATACAGCTCGGGCTCTCGAGTCAGTTTTCTCTTGTCTGAACATGCTTCATTGTTTCTAAGACTAAGGTTTTGAGTCAAACCATCTATTTAGCTCTTGACTTTCCAAAAGATTCTAAGTGGATGCAAACTGTGTCTCAGGAAACTCGGCTCTTTTCATCAACGACAGTTCTCTTGGCCGCAGCTCCCTACCACCTACTTAAAAACTAGGCGTGGGGAATGTTGTGTAAGAGTTCTCTTCAAGATTGAAACTTTCCATTCTTCAGGGAGGCTCCTTAAGCAGGAAGTTAAACAACTCAAAATAGCATCAGGAAGTCCCTGAAATTGATCAGGTTCACTAGGCTCCTCCCTACCAGAGTAAGCAATAAAAGCTGAAGAGTCCCTCTCAGAGGGAGGGAAGCCAAGCTTCAAAGAAGACTCTGAGACCAGACCAGCTGCCTGAAAGAAGTAGAAACCAGCTGGGCTTCCTGGAAGAGGTTTAGACCAGAGTCACTTGGAAAGGACACTTTCCAACCCATGGAGCTTCCTAGAAGAGGTTCAGACCAACTGAATCACTTGGAAAGGACCATCTTCAACCTGTTGAGCTGCCTGCAGGTTGTGTAGCATGCTCCAGTTTCCCAGCTTTTGTGAACTGTCACTTGTCTTTTCTGTCCTGCCAGCCAGTTCCCAAATAACTACACAGAGACTTATTATTAATTATAAATGCTCAGCCAATAGCTCAGGCTTGTCTCCAGCCAGCTCTTATGACTTAAATTAACCCATGTCTATTCATTTATGTGCTCCCCCAACATTTGTTTACCTCATCTATGAATTTCCCATATTGCTTCTTCTGCATCTGACTCCTCAGACTCCTCCTTCTTCTTCCCAGCATTCTCTTAGTTTGGTTCTCCTGCCTAACCGTATCCTGACTAGCCATCAGTTTTTTATTAACAACAAGAGCAACATATCTTCACAGTGTAGAAGGATTATTCCACAGCAGTCACTGGTGCTGGGTGGCTTTGGTGATGCAACTGTCTTTTGAGTCATTTCTACTCCTGTAAGTAACCTATCACCGACATTCCTTAACCCCAATAAAACTTATTAGTTCTCCAAGTTGAGCTTTGATGGTATCTATACTTTGGTCTGTCATGGGATCCCTATCTGGAGTGAGTAGATGTGTGTTGTGTCTCCCCAGGAAAGGTTTCATCACACAACACTCAAATAGTTACAGCTCTCATTTATTAAATGCTAAGAGCTGGTGCTTTCATTTAAAAACGCCATGATGGGCTGGAGAGATGGCTCAGCAATTAAAGGATATAGGCCCACAGTCAAAAATATAAATACATCTCAATACTTAATCTTCACAGTTAGCTTGGGTGGGGGGTGGCTATTGACATTTCAGAGGTCCAGAGAGGTTAGGCTAAAGGCTGAAGTGGGGCCTAGCTTCTTAATTAGGAAGAGGAAATGGGACTGATTTGCCAAAACCATTTCTAGCTTTGTGCCATTGTGTAGCTAGAGACACACAGTCTTCTCAGGCCTTCCAACTCAGTCACATTGTGGTGGGGGTCTAGGGGCTTTGGGATTCCTGTGGGATTTCTCCAGACATGCAAGGTGTGGGACCATCAGCCTTGGCTTCTACCTTACGAGTTTGTTTTGTTTGGGTCATGCTGACCCTTCAAAGTGGCACCCAACAACTTCTGGAGCCCTTGAGAGCCTTCAGGTCAAACACTGATTCCAAATTAAACCCTTCCTCCCCAACAGTAAGACTCCTTCTCATTTCTCTTGGGAGAGGGACTAACAGAGTCCTCCTGTGGGTATCCAGCTTGCACTGGCTGCAGCTGGACAGGACTGCACCAGGGCAGAGCTCACTTTGCATCTGGTTTCAAAGCCTGTGTTTAATTCTCTGAGCTATTGAAGCTGCCATTTCAGTCTACCCAGCATCCCACCTCATACACACACACACACACACACACACACACACACACACACACACCAAAGACATGGCACACACAGACACACAAATGCACACACAGAGACACACACACAGAGACACACAGACACAAGCACACACACATACACACACATACACACATACATGCACACACACAGACACACACCCATACACACACAGACACACAGATACACACACATACACACATGAAAACACATGCACACACACAGACACACACATTCATTTGCTCACTATTAGAAAGTATTTCCCTGTTCAGAATAAACACATTGAAATTAAGGTCATTTAAGCAAGCATAAATACAGGATGTGGATGTCTGAGGTCTCCATCCCTCGCCACAGGTGTCTCCACAGGCCTGTGGGCTGCAATAGTTAGGATGCATCTCAGAGTGAGATATACATGCTTTATTATGGGCAGCAGCTGCATCTGTCCCCAGGTGGGCTGTGAGGAAGGACTGGCATCCACTCAACTCTGGAAAAGGTTGTGCCAACCACTCTAAAAGAGCAAGTTCATGGAGCAGAGAACGGTGCCTACTAGGCAGCTCCACAGCCTGCCCCAGGGCTGAGGCCCTCTCATTGGGAGGACAGGGCTGGTTCAGGACTTCAGGAGCATGGGAGGTGGAGGTGATGTCTTCTGGGAAGAACGGGCGGGACCTGACCAGAGCAGCCTGTAGCCCCTGTCTCAGGCCCTCAGGCAGGACATCAAGACCTCCACACAGAAAGGAAGAATGCAGACCTCCATACTCTTAAGGACCAAAACTCTGTCCTCCAGGATAGGAAGTTGCCACTTTTTAGAAAAATGTCCATCTGGGCCTTCTCTCCATTGGCTCTCGAAGTCAGAGCATCTTAAAATTTTCCCACTTGCATCCTCTTGCCTAAGAAATCATGTGACCCAGGTATATAGGTATATAAATGATGAAATACATATAACATTTACTGATAGTAGCTCATGAAAAATTTTTAAAGTAATTCTTGTGTGTGTGTGTGTGTGTGTGTGTGTGTATCTTACCATTATTAAAGATGGAAATAAATTTGTATACTGTGCTGGCTAGTTTTATGTCAACTTAACACAAGCTAGAGTCATCAGAGGAGGGAGCCTCAGTTGAGAAAATGTCTCCATAAGATCAGGCTGTAGGCAAGTCTGTAGGTGTTTTCCTTAATAAGTGATTAATGCAGGAGGGCCTAGCCCATTGTGGGTAGGGCCACCCCTGGGCTGGTGGCCCTGGGTTCTATAAGAAAGCAGGCTGAGTAAGCCATGGTGAGCAAGTCAGTAAGCCTCCTCCATGGCCTCTGCATCAGCTCCTGCCTCCGGGTTCCTGCCCTGCTTGAGTTCCTGCCTTGGCTTCCCTCGATGGACTGTGACTCTGGATATGTAAGACAAATAAATAACCCTTTCCTCCGCAAGTTGCTTTTGGTTATGGTGTTTCATCACAGCAATAGCAACCCTGACTAGGGCATATCTGAATGCTTGCTTATCTGTAATAAAGAAACCTTGGGGTTGAGGAGGTGGCTCAGTTGGTAAAGTGTCTGCCTTGCCAGCATGAGGTCTTGTGTTCGGATCTCCAGCAACCATGTACAAAGTCAGGGGCAGTGGTGTATGAATGCAACCATGAAGCCGGGCATACACAGATGGCTGGCCAATGAGCTCCGAGTTCAGTGAGAGACCCCGTCTCAGACCACGAAGTGAAGAGTGACATGGACCTCTGGCCACCACATGCATTTGAATGACACACAAATGACGTCAATACAGTGCACACTCACAATATTTTTTTAAAAAAGAAAAAAGATAATTAAATATTAGCTAAACATCTGATACTGCAGGATGTGGAACATCTTCAGTGCTTTTCAGTGGTCAGTATCTCAATTTTAGAATTGTCAATGGCAGGAGTGCTGCTTCACGTAAATACATAGTATAAAATGTATTTATGATATGGATAAATGTATATTATACATTTATGATATAGAGAATAAGTGTATAAATGTAGAGTAGTGTACAGAGCCATTCCAGAAATTGTTGGAAATTCTGCCCTAATCCCGAGTCAAATTTTGTTTAAAGATTTTAAAGAATCAAACTTAAGTCAGCAATTCAAACAACAATTTTAAAACATTACACCTTCTAACACAACACGAGCCAACTAATCGTATGGTTTAGAATGATGGTGGAAAGTGTTTAGGATTTTTGTCTTCCCATAATTAAAAATATGGTTCTCCGAGAGCAGAAACGTGTGTGTGTGTGTGTGTGTGTGTGTGTGTGTGTGTGTGTATATGTGTGTGTGTGTGTATGTATATGTATATATGTGTATGTATATATGTATATATATGTACACACACACACACACACACACACAGTGAAACGCTGGAGCTCCAGAATGTGTTCCAGTCTGGAATCTGAGCCGAAGTGTTAGGGCAATGCCCGTTGGCACCAGGTGCCCAAGCTGTGTTCAGAACTAAGGTGCAGTGACATTCCACACTGGTGAAGGCTGGAGTCACTTACAGACTTGATGTGGAATCAGTTCTTGATTATTGTATGTTCAGAAACCCTCTGCTGTTGCCAAATGGCTCACGACTCCCACATTCAGTTATGAGACTCCCCCCCAAGGGGCTCCTGACCCACAGTTTAAGAAGTCGGACTGTAGACGGTATTCAGCAAATAGAAGTAGAATATCTAGTTGTTTTGAACTTCAGAAAACTAATTGATATTGTTTCAATATAAATTTGTCCCAAATACTTCATGGAACGTTGTTTCTTTTTTTAAGCTTTTCATTATATCTTATTTACGAGAGAGAGAGAGAGAGAGAGAGAGAGAGAGAGAGAGAGAGAGAGAGAGAGAGAGAGAATGTATGTGTGTGCCAAAGCATTATGTGGAAGTTAGAGGACACTCTTAATACAAATCACTATCTATTTATTCAAAATTTAAGAGAACTAAGCATCTTGGAGTTTGTCTAGCAGTCTCCCTGCTTCCAGGCTTCCCCCTGGGGCCCACTCTCACTTGATATCAGGTTGTCATCTAAACGATTCCGACATTATGCCTCTGAATAAATCACCGTAAAAGCGCTGGCCGAAGACCTCCCACATTTACCGTAGAGTTTTTATGAGTGAGAAATTTGGGACTGACTTAGTTTTATGACTCTGGCTCACAGTCTCCCACGATGCTGTAATCAAGGTGAAGTTTAGTCTGCAATCCTCTTGGATGCCAGAGACTGGCTTCCAAGTTCACCCAGCAGCCCCGGCAGGGCTTCACCTGCGTGAGACCCCAGCTCCTCATCCACCTGAGGTGAGGCTCTCTCTGCAGGGCGGCTCACAGCTTGACATCTGGCTTTTCTCAGAGCTAGAGATGAAAAAGAAGAGAGGGAGAGGAAGTCTGTTCCATGGGGCACTGAAGTAAGCCCTCAAGGCGAATCCATTCTGGGAAAGAGGGAAGAGACGGGAGCATGGATACCAAGGCCAGCATCTCCAAGGGTCATTTTAGAGGCCACCTACCACAACATTCCATTTTGAAGGTTCCTACCACAAGGCAGCCCTCAAGCTACAACCAAGATCACTGCTTTAAATCATCTCAATGCCTTTCTTGACTCCTTCCTCTTCCTATCCCTACATCTATCTACCCCTCTGTGGTCCCAGCTAACCCGGAATAAACAGAAATGAAGACAAGTCAAAACGACAATCTTAGTAGAACTGCAAAGCGTTAGGTTGTGGAAACTGTGTGGAGGGAAATTACATGCAAACTCTCATGTCCTGGTCTGTCCCGAGAAACTGTAGCATGTAGGGGTGGGGAGATGGTTCTTCCAGGAAAGCACAGGCCTCGCAAGTATGAGGACCAGAGGGACGCTGTCTCAAAAAATAAAAGGAGCATGACTGAGAATGCCCAGCATCAACCTCTGGCTTTTTTCACACTCACATGGACACATATGCTCATGTATATTCCGCACCCGTGCATGCAAACATGAATACATACACACCACACACAAACATGCGCACACGCAAAATTTGTCCGCATCCAATATGGCTCTTGGAGAATTTCCTATGAAAATTAACAGAATAAATGAGTAGGGTGACAAATATTCTCCGTTTACATGATGCTCGCCACTGTTCAGGGCAAAACTGGATTGCTGGTTACCTTTCCAACAAGCGACCAACCAGAAATCACAGGAGGATTGGGCGTGAAGCTCAGTGGTCGAGGGTGTTCCTGGCACTGCGGACGGGGCTGCCTTCATTCTCCGGGGCCGCCTTCATTCTCCATGGCTGCCTTCATTCTCCATGGCTGCCTTCATTCTCCATGGCTGCCTTCATTCTCCGTGGCTGTCTTCATTCTCCATGGCTGCCTTCATTCTCCGTGGCTGTCTTCATTCTCCGTGGCTGTCTTCATTCTCCGTGGCTGCCTTCATTCTCCGTGGCCGTCTTCATTCTCCGTGGCTGCCTTCACTCTCCGTGGCTGCCTTCATTCTCCATGGCTGCCTTCATTCTCTGGGCTGTAAACAAGACACAGTCTTTAAATTGTATTTTGCAATTTAATCTCAAATGGATCTACTCTGTTTCCCAGGAAATGCTATATTCCCTTGAAGTACAGCCTTCTGTGTTGTACCCACCACTGACAGGTATCCGGGCAAATCTATGCAAAGTCCTGAAAGAGGGATGGAAGGAGAGGAGGAGGGAAGGGAGAGAGGGAGACAGAGAGACAGAGAGACTCCCTTAGCCACCTTGTCTCTACCTGAAAACAGAGTAGCCCCACCTTGTGACAGGTGGGGAGGGTGTGTGGATTTTGAGTTGGGATTCACACAACCACAGTGTTCCTGAGCTGTGGTGTCATTTAGAAGGTAGGGACCACAGGTCTGCTTTAGTGAAGCTTAACCATGGTGACTCGAAGGACGTAGCCCAGAAGCTGAGGCATGCCACTCCTAGCCGGAAAGGTGGGAATGGAAGGACACCCTCCACGCCCAAACCTGGCATTTTCTCTCGATCCTTCTGACATCCCAGAAAGCCACGTGACTCACATTTAAGTTTTATTTTTATTTGTAATTTAGCCCCAGACAGATCCCTACTGTTCCCTAGAAAATGGCAAATTCCTGAAAAGGACTGCAGTGTCTGTTGTGGCTCTCCTGGCAAGGTTCTCAAGGTGACCATACAAAGTGCTGATGTACGTGATTCATCTTTCACAGCTCTGAGGGTGTGAGTCCCGTCATGGGGGAAGAGTGTCTCCGCAGCCTCCATCCCCAGCCCTTCTCCTCTCTCATCCCTCATGGCTTGGGAGACATTTTTTGTGGGTGGTGAGGAAGGCAGTCATCTGTAAATCATGAAAGAGTTCATCTCTGTCCCTTTTTAATTCTGGCTTCAAGTGTTATGGGTAAGTCTGTACAGTTATATGGCCCAAACTTGAATTCAAAATACACAAGCTCTGTGTGTACGTATGTGTGTGTGTGTTCACGAATGTGCACACACATGTGCAAGTCCACAAGTGTGCATGAAGAGGTCAATGCCAGGAGTCCACCTGGTATTTTTGAGACAGAGTCTCTCCCTGAACCTAGAGCTTGGGGTTCAGCTAAACTTGCTGGCCAGTAAATCCAATGGACCTTCTTGTCTCTGTCTCCCAGCTGGGATTCCAGGCATGTGCCCAGCGCTCGGCTTTTATTTTTTGAACACAGGTTCTGAGACTTGACTCGGGTCTTCATGTTTGTTCAGCAAGCACATCACCAACAGAGCCACCTCCCAATTCCAAGATGCCATTGTGAACTGGCTGTTTTTCTTTTTTTCTTTTTTTCTTTTCTTTTGTTTTTTTTTTTTTTTTGGTTTTTCGAGACAGGGTTTTTCTGTGTAGCTTTGCGCCTTTCCTGGAGCTCACTTGGTAGCCCAGGCTGGCCTCGAACTCACAGAGATCCGCCTGGCTCTGCCTCCTGAGTGCTGGGATTAAAGGCGTGCGCCACCAACCCCCGGCTGGCTGTTTTTCTATGAGGTGGCCAGTTAACAAGAATAGCTGTAATGTACTCTGGGTCCTTAGATCTCCTTCATTCACCTGGAACCTTGGCTGTGGGTCTCAGGGACCCATCAGAGGGACGGGGCTGACATTTCTGTGGGGAATGACAATCCCTCCCTCCCCCTGCCCTCTTATCCCTGAGACACTGAAGATAGGCAACCTTGGACCCCAGTCTCAATGGGGCAAATGCTCTCTGTGTGTCCTCTGACTTTGAGGATCAAACTTAAAGGCTTAAAGAGGGCCATCCAGAAGGCTTAGCGGGTAAAGGTACTTGGTGCCAAGCCCGACAACCTGAGTTTAATCCCTGGTGCCCACATAGTGGAAGGAGAGAACCAACTCCCAAAAGTTGTCTTTTGACTTCCACATATACACTATGGCACATGCATGCCCACAGTGCGCGCGCGCGCGCGCACACACACACACACACACACACACACACACAATAAGTAAATAAAGAAATGTAATAAAAATGTCACAGAGAGACATAGAAATGTAAGATGGTTAGTGTGATTGGAATCCTCATTTGGCAAGCTTCAGGTCTCTGGTCAGCTAAGGATCTCTATGGTAGTGGTGTCTGTGCTGGCTACTAGGCAAAAGCTTCTATACATCAACAGTAGCCTCTTACCCAATAATCATAACAATCTTAATAATGTCACAATGATATGGCCTCCTGCTTTCTGTGTCATAGTTAATACCTAGGAGGATAAATATTGCCTGGGCACTTCAGGCATATTGCCACCAAATAGTGGTGTACCAGCTTCCAACGTCCTGTCTCTCACATGAAAGATGTCCTTATTTCCCTGTGCAAATAAGGGTTTTAGTTTTTATATCATATACAGATATGGAGCGGTTTGTCCTCTCCTGTCCTCTCTTCCTTTCCTCTCCTCTCATTCCTCCCTTCCTCCCCCTCTGTCTCTGTCTGTCTGTCTGTCTGTCTCTCTCTCTCTCTGTCTTTCTCTCTCTCTGTCTCTCTCTTTGTCTCTGTCTCTGTCTCTCTCTGTGTATTCACAGATGCTCAAATACACAGCACTCACGTGGAGGTCAGAGGACAATGTTCAATGTCAGTCCTTGCCTTCCATGTTGTTGGAGACAGAATTTCTTTTGCTATTTGCTATCGTGTACACCAGGCCACCTGTCCCTGGAACTTCTGGAGATTCTCCTGTCTCAGCTTCTCATCTTGTTGTAGGAGCACTAGGGTGTGGTGATATTGTGTTCCCCAAAATATTGTGCACCCTAATAAACTTATCTGGGGTCAGAGAACAGAACAGCCATAATATTAAACATAGAGGTTAGGCAGTGGTAGCACACACCTTTAATCCTAGCATTCCAGAGGCAGAGATCCATCCGGATCTCTGAGTTTAAAACCACACTGGAGACAGCCAGGCATGGTGACTCACACCTTTAATCCCAGAAAGTGAGCCTTTAATCCCAGGAAGTGATGGCCGAAAGCAGAAAGGTATGTAAGGCGTGAGGACCAGGAACTAGTGCTGGTTAAGCTTTTAGGCTTTTGAGCAGCACAGTTCAGCTGAGAGACATCCAGTCTGAGGAAACAGGATCACCTGAGGAATTGGCGAGGTGAGGAAGCTGTGGCTTGTTCTGCTTCTCTGATCTTCCAGCATTCACCCCAATACCTGGCTTCAGGTTTGATTTTATTAATAAGACCTGTTAAGATTCGTGCTACACTGGGGTACAGAGGTGCTGCTGTCCTCACTTTCACGTGGGTTCTGGGGGTTCAAATTCAGGTCCTTCACATTTGTACAGCAAGAACTCTTACCCTCTGAGTCGTCTTCCCAGGGAACCTTAGTCTGGTTTTGAAGCAAGCAGCTCCACCTCAATAATGTCAATGGAGGGGAGGAGGGCAACGCTCAAGCTAGCCTCAATCAAGTATTATAATTAAAGAGAAGGTTATAAATCCTTTTTCCTATTTCATTAAGCTGCATGCAAGCTTGTAATTAATACGTAATTAAGACATTACAACCATATCAAAAGCAGTAACAAAAGAGAGACAACCATGCTCGCCTGTCACAGCCCTGCCAGCCTGACCCCGCAGTGAGTGGATTAAAATGAAACAAAGTACATTGTTCCCCTACCAGCATTTTTTTTTCTTCTGAAGAAGAAAGGATGAAAGCCTTGGGTTCAAAGACTCAACTTATCCCACAGCTGGTTTCTCATCTTACCGGTGCGGTAGGAGCTCAGGGTTAGGGCCAGGGCAGTCAGAGCCTTGCGTAAGTTTTGTTGCAAATCCTTGAAAAAAAGAAATCTAGATAAAAACATGTGGTTGGTCCCCAGTGTGTAGGTACTGGGTTAAACATTATTCTTGGTATTTCTGTGAGGGTGTTTCGTTCGTTGTTGTTTTAAGACAGGGTCTTCTATAGCCCAGGCTAACCCTCAAATTCACAATGTAGCGGAGGATAACCTTAAACTCTGGATCTTCCTGCCTCCACCTCCCAAATGCTGGGAACAGCCCTCCATCGATAGGCCCAGCTTTGGTGTACTGGAGCAGCAGACAACACTACACGTTGAAAACATCTGGCACATCTGTTCTGTTTTCCTACTCCATGGTAAACTTGCAACACATGGACAAAACAGAAAGTTGCCATAGGAGCTTTGCAGAGTCAAAGACATTGACTGGTTGAATGGTTGAGCCCCCTTCTCTGCTCCTAGGTCCGAATCACTCAGCTTCTCTTGCCATGAGTTTCCTCATCTGAAAAGCTAGAAACACTTTACAAACACCGTTGTATGATACTCGGTATTATTATTACTTCTTATATTTCCTAAATGAATACTAATAGCCAACTAATGCCAAGCTCTGTGCCAGACACATACATTTCATTTAATCTGTCCAACAGCCCCACAAGGTGAAATGTAGTGTGTTCTCAGTTTACAAATGAAGAGACTTGGGGATGGAGAAGTGCAGCCATTTGCCTGGGTGTGTAGCTGGGATATGGCAGCTTCACTGGGTCTGCCAGAACATGGGCACACCCTAATGATGAGGCTGGACCCCAAGGGAGTCAGCTACTTCAATCTCATAGCCTCATATGCACCATGGGATACCCATCTTCTACTCACTGATAGTGAGAACTCAGGGCATGACATTTGGGGCAGCGTCTAGCACACAATCTGCTGTGTACTCAGTGGATGAGAAAAGAGTTTTAATTCAGAACCTGCTGTGAACTGTGTGCCTTGAACCTGATCTCATGAGACAGGGTGTGACGGGGCCTTAGGGAGGTGAGGAGGTCACAGCGGGGGAGGGGGAGTGTCTTATAAATGGCATCAATGACTTCTCAAAACACGCAAGAGTTTCTTTCTCTACTTTCTACCACATCAGGACATAGGGAGAAGGCGCCACGTGAAAATCAGGGCCCCTCCCAGATCTCAGATCTGTCGAGATCTTGATCTTGGATGTCCCAGATTCCCATGGTCTTTCCTCTGGGAGTCTGTGTCCTAATCTTTCATAAGGACACTAGTCATACTGGATTAAGATCCACTCTAAAGACCTTGTTCGACTTAATTATGCTTGAAAGGCCCTATCTTATCTCATTAGTCACATTCAGAGGTGCTGATGATTAGGGTTTCAACATCTGATGATCGGTGGGGGCATAGGGAAGCCCGCAATGAGGGAAAAGGTCTGCTTTATCTAGAGAATGTACTTGACAACCAACTCATAATAAAGTGTGCCTGAACATCTTCAGATAGTCAAAGTCACTGCCCTTTAAGAACATGTTTCACTGAACAAGTCGGGTGTGGTGATCCTGGGGGCCTCAGTGTCCTAGTCCTGGGGTGTGGGTGAGTGAGGGAAGGCTGGCAGCCGTGGAGACACCTGTCTTCCCAATTACACATCTCTTTTCCTAGTTATCCCCCAGTCAGGCCACTTGGCCACTTCTGGGTTAGTGTTGCTAATTCCAGGCCCTTCCCTTCATTCATTCATCAGAGAAAATCTGAGGACACAGGGGGCTGTTGTGGAATATTACTTTAACTGTGTAAAGGTGTGTTACATTTGTTTGTTTGTGCTGCATTTGTTGAATTATGTAAAATGTGTTACATTTGTTTGTGCTGCATTTGTTGAATTATGTAAAATGTGTTACATTTGTTTGTGCTGCATTTGTTGAATTATGTAAGATATGTTGCATTTGTTTGTGCTGCATTTGTTGAATTATGTAAGATGTGTTGCATTTGTTTGTGCTGCATTTGTTGAATTATGTAGATGTGTTGCATTTGTTTGTGCTGCATTTGTTGAATTATGTAGATGTGTTGCACTGGTTTCACCTTGCCTGCCTAAGACACCTGAGTGGGTTAATAAAAAAGCTGAACGGTCAATAGCTAGGCAGGAGAGGGATAGGTGGGACTGGATAGGCAGAGAGAACAAAAATGGGAAGAGAGAGAAGAGACTGAGGAGAAAGAGAGGGATACATCTGGGGCCAGAAGCCAGGCAGCCACCAGCCAGACAGACATGAGGAGCAGAGAAAGTAAGATACACAGAAGGACAGGAGAGTAAAAAGCCCTGAAGCAAAACATAGGTGAAGAGAAACAGGTTAAGTTCTGACCAAGCATTCATAACTGTTGTTGGTTGTTTTTTCTCTTTTGGGGGCCCACCACCCAGCTCCCAAATAAATCATACATGGAGGCTTATTATTACTTATAAATGCCTGGCCTTAGCTTGGCTTGTTTCTTGTCAGCGTTCCTCAACTTATCCCATCTACCTTTTGCTTCTGGGCTTTTTCCATTCTCTTACTTCTGTAAATCTTACTCTTACTCCATGGCTTGCTGTGTAGCTGGGTGGCTGGCCCCTGGAGTCCTCCTCCTTCTCTGGCTACTTCTTTGACCTTTTCTCCTCCCAGATTTCTCTTTCTATATCTTCTCTCTGCCTGCCAGCCCTGCCTATTCTTTCTCCTGCCTTGTTATTGGCTGTCCAGATCTTTATGAGACTATCAGGTGTTCTAGACAGGCATAGTAACACAGCTTCACAGAGTTAAACAAATGCAGCATAAACAAAAGTAATACACCTTAAAATAATATTTTACAGCACATACTAATAATAAGTCTCCATGTCATGATTTGGGAGCTGACTGGTGATACAGGTAGGGAGCCCCTTTCCCTCCACACCATGACGCAGTCACCCACAGCTCCTCCTTCCCCTGGCCCCCGCTCTTCTATAGAAGAGAGTGCTCTCTTATTTCAGAACCAGCCCACGTGCCTTCATGCTGAATCTCATTCTTTCCTTCCAGGCCCTTCGACACCTCACTCATGAGATACCTTCCTCCTGCAGTTTCGCTCCAGCTCACATAGTCCGCCTTCCACCTCACTCTCAGCAGCCTGTGACACACATTCCTATTCTTGATTTCTCCATGTTCCTGCCTCGCCTTCCACTCACACCGACTTACTTGTGTATTCTCTACCAGACCCGGAATACACATCATAAGTACCCAAAAACAAACAAAGATATGGGTTGATTATTTGGCTAGATAACCAAATATTCTTTCAGATGAGTTCAAGAATCAGGCAGGATTGGAAGATGTTGCAGAGCTGTGGAATTATCCAGATGGACGGAAGCAAAATGATGTCAGTTGCACCAGTCAGGATAGAACCTGTAAAGTGATTGGCTGTGCAGAGACCCCCTAGGACTAGAGTAACAGCTTCTTCCGTCTCCCCACTGCTTAGGAGTGTGAATAAAATCAGAGCAAAACCAAAGCAGTTACAGGCGCCAGCTGCTCCTGCATCAGGGGCGTGGCACGAGATGGATGCCTGAGAGAAGCTGCTCTTTCACTGAAGACGGTCATTACTCAGGAAGAGTGGAAGACACCAGTGGACACATGGGTCAGCCAGGTGACTCAGAGCAGCCAGGAGCAGCTTGGAGTCTCTGGGTGATACAGCTGGGGTGTAGTCCTGGCTTTCCCTGTGTGTGCATCCTGAGTTCATCTAGCCCTCAGCTGGTGCTCTGAAGATGAGGAATGTTGTGACAATCATGGTGATTTCCTCGTGTCTTCCCCTTATCGTCTGTGACCTTCAGGGGGCACAGGACTTCCATTCTCTGAGGAATGCTGGCAGCTGAGACCCAGCCCCAGGACACTCATATATTTCTGTGGCTGCTTCTCAGCAGGAATCCTTCCCACAGGCCAGGCTCTGTGGGGAACTTGGCACTTGGGAATCCCAGTACCCAAGGCTTTCCTCTTGTAGGATAATCTTTTTGTACACTGTGAAGATGTGTCTCTGCCAAGGCACCTTCTGATTGGTTTAATAAAGAGCTGAACAGCCAATAGCTTGGCAGGAGAGGATAGGCAGGACTTCCGGGCAGAGATACCCAGGAATACTCTGGGAAGAACAGAGGCGGGATTTGCCAGCCAGACATGGAGGAAATGGGATGCACGGTACTGAACAGAGGTAATGAGCCACGTGACAGAACGTAGATGAATATAAATGGGTTAATTTAAGTTATAAGAGCTAGATGGGAACAAGCCCAAGCTAAGGCCAAGCTTTCATAATTAATAAGTCTCCGTGTCATTATTTGGGAGCTGGCGGTATAAAATTCAACTACACCTTCCTGAGTCCCCTCAGCAAGGCTTCCCACGCTCACAAATCAAAACATCTTTAGCCTGCCTGAGTAGACCCCATGGTCCCTCATTTATTTAAGAACAATGAAATTAGAGTAGTGAGCTGAGGGCGGGTGTGGTGGCATTCATTTTTATTCCCAGCATCCAGGAGGCAGAGTCAGGCATCTCTGTGAGTCCCAGGCCAGCCAAGGTTACATGGTAAGACCCTGTCTCAAAACAAAACAAAAATTTTGCTCTGAAGAGTGAAACTAAATACATTTGGAAACCCAAGGCATAATAAGAATACCAAACCTTCAACCAAAAGCCCGCATTTGACAGTCTCTGTTCAGGAACCGGCCCCTTTGCATGACAGTGTTACCTGCTGGCATCCCAGCAGCTACCAAGGCCAGCAGCAGGCTTACAAATGAAAAGAGATGTGGACCACTTACTCTGGTCACTCCGGGTAGAGAAAGAGGGAGGCAAGCTACATTGCTAAGACCTGATCCAAGGTCAACCAAGGTCTGAAAAGAAGGCTGTGAGGCCAGGGGGAGCAGAGCCCTCTCTGCTCCCATCCCCCTCTCCAAAGCATCCTCAGAGAATCCTGCTGCTCATCCTGAGATCCCCCCCTCCCCACAGACAGCTGCCATGAACAGAGGATGCCAACGGCACCTCTGGAGAACTAACTCAGTTTACTTCCTCAAATGGTATATGCCGGCTGAGAAGGAGACGGAGGGAATTAGGCCTTTAGTCCACTGTATCAGCCACGGGAACTTACACCTTTCTGGTTCTTCTATTCTTTTTCCTGTTTGAGCATCCCAACAACTCTGTGGACAGACTGAACAAATGCACTTCCGGTCCCCCATCAACACTGTGCTCTGGATGAAAAACGCAGGCCCAAGACTTTCCTTGGGAACCACAGCCAGCCATCAGTAGATGGGGCAGGGGCCCAGCGTTTAACTTCTGGCTTCTGTCTCGTCCGAGCTTACACTAAATAGTGTTGAAGCAAATCTGTAATGGGAAGAGGCAAGGCTGACCTGAGGGGATCTGCTCCGCCCCTCTTCTAGCCACAGTCACGTGCAATACTGACTGTTTAGAAAGAGGCGTGGAAACTCAAGGGCAGAGGCTAGGAACAGCTCCTGAGGTCGGAGGACAGTTTAACAAAGCAGTGGGTGGAGGAGAAGGGTGTGTGTGAGGGGGTGGGGTGGGGATGGGTCAGCTCCTAACTAGGCCAGGTTGAGCAGGGGGAGCCTCTTTTTCAGTGAGAAGTGTTTCTCTTAGGTGAGAGCCATTGTGGCACCTGACTGAAAGCCACACAGCCAGTCATACAGGTCCACGAAGTATGCTGAAGGAAGTCAAGGCCCCCGCAGCCCACAAAGCACCCTGTACACAGCAGGGCCCTTTTCTCTGGCAGAGAAGAGTTACAGAACATATTACAGCTACAGGCTTTACCAACACCCGCCAGGAAATTGTCATGTATACACATTGTGCGACTTTAGGATCAACAGTTACAATGTACATTTTTTCCCCCCGGTTTAATTGCAAAAACAGCAATGATATCTGCTATGTGACTTGCACCCTCTGCCACGGTGCCCAGCCTAAACACTCTGCAATGCTGGCTGGTATGTGTCGCGGGCACACACCTATTTAGGCTCAGAAGCAGAAGATGAAGTCTAGAAATCACTCCCATGGTATAGATGGAGAAAAGGCCCAAGGGAAGACCCAGAGAAATACCAAGGCAAATTAGAGGAAAAGGAATCAATAGAGGTAGAATCGTCAAATGCTTTCTGCCATGGCTTCAGTAACAAGAAGAGGAGTGGGCCCCGGGATGGGTTAACCCGTGCTGCTGCGTGGGGTGCCTGAGGAGTGGGGCAGGGACTTGGGTGTGTTTTGGGAAAGGGTTTGGAGTTGTGGTTTGAGGAGTGGAGTGAGGGCCGGAGCTGACGGTCCTTCCTCACTGAAGGCTCCGTTTACTGTGTTGTAATTCGCTGTAGTTATCTGTCTCTGGGGAGAGTCTGGCAGTTTGAGCATAGTCGACTTATGACACAGGAAGTGAGAGGCCAGGGTAGGACTCATACCTGACACCCAGCTCTACCTTCTGCAAGGACCTGGAAGGACGCAGGCGTGTGCTGTGACAGGGACAGTCTTAAGTGCTGGCAAGAGGAAAAGGCCAACTTGGCGAGACACCTCCCTGCCTCCCCTGCAAGCCAGGACTGGAGACAGGGCTGCGCTGGGAGTGCAGATGTTATAGAAACCTCCAGATGTGATGTTCCAGTGCCGTCAGGATAGCTGAAAACGTTTAAGGTGAACCTAACCTCATATTTATTCATGCACTTGTTTCATACCTTCAGATTGGAGAGTGTCGAGACAACTGGTTGATACTCAGGTTATTCCAAATAAATTGGTAAGGTAACTCTTAAAGTTAATTGTAGTTTTTTCCCCCTATTTTATATTTATTTAGTTAATTTTTCAAGACACAGTTTCTCTGTGTAACAGCTCAGGCTGTCCTAGAACCTGTTCTGTAGATCAGGTTGGCTTCAAACTCACAGAGATCCGCCTGCCCCTGCCTCCAGAGTGCTGGGATTAAAGGCGTGCGCCACCACTGCCCAGATTTTCCCGTATTGTAAAAAGCACCCTGTCTCATGCCCATGTCTGCTTGCCCGCCTCAGTCTCTATCCAGCTGTAGATGGGGCAGAGGATGTCTAAGCCCCATCCCTTTCTGAAGAGCTATTGGCAACTGATAGTTTCTGAAGAGAATCATTCTTTCTTGAGGGTGTGTTCATGGGTAAGACTCTCATGCTCCAAGGGACAGCCCCATACCCACGCATATATGGGCAGCACTGACTTAGTGGATGTCTTAGTTAGGTTTCTATAACACACCATGACCATGAACACCTTGGGGGCAGAAAGGGTTCATTTGGCTTACACTTCCACATCACAGTCCATCATGAAGGAAGTCAGGACAGGAACTCAAGCAGGGCAGAAGCCTGGAGGCAGGAGCTGATGCAGAGGCCACGGAGGAGTTTGCTCCCCATGGCTTGCTCAGTCTGCTTTTTTATAGCATCCAGGACCACCCAGCCAAGGGTGGCACCACCCCCTGTGGGATGGGCCCTCTCACATCAGTCAAGAATGCACCATAGTGCATAGTGTGGACATTATCTCAGTTGAGGCTCCCTCTTCCAAAATGACGTTAGCTTGTGTTAAGTTAACATAAACTACCTAGCACAGGGATGTTATTAAAAAATCATGAAGTTAGTTGACTAAAGAATGTGTTGGGTTTGATATGGGGTGATTTGGAGGGACTAAGTTGGGGGTATATATGATCATATTTCATTTATGAAATTCTCAAGAATAAAAAAAAACCCAAACTCTTAGCAGGGTGGTAGTGGCTCACGCCTTTAATCCCAGCACTTAGGAGGTAGAGGCAGGTGGATCTCTGTGAGTTTGGGGCCAGCCTGGTCTACAAAATGGGTTCCAGGACAGTTAGGACTGTTCACAGAGAAACCCTGTCTACAAAAACGAAAACAAAAACAAAAAAAACCAACCCTTTATTCCATAATACAAATCTACCAAGTAGATGTTTGCCTGCCCTTTTTTTTTTCTTTTAAAGTCCACTCAATGATCTCTTCACACACCCTTTCCTGACCAGCTCAAGTTGAACTGCCCAGTTCCTTTGCTGTGGGAACTAATTTTCACTTGTATCTTGAATTTCTCCCAGAACTACAATTAGTCTTGACCTGCTCCTCTCTTATGGATGAGAGGGCAGCTTCCAGGTACGGCATGCATCTCACCAATTCATTTTTTTAAAGATTTATTTATTTTTTAATTTTTAAATTCTCTCTCTGTGTGTGTGTGTGTGTACATTAATGGAGTGAGCAGAGGCCAGAGGCGTTGGATACCCCTGGAGCTGGAGTTCCAAGAGGTTGTTGGCTGCCTAGAGTGGATCTTGGGAATCCAACTCAAGTCCTGTTTGAGAGCAGGACTTGTTCTTACCTGCTGAGCATCTCTACAGCCCCTTCACTGAGTTATTTTCCCCTGAAACCTAACAAGGGCAAGGGTGTGTCTTCTTGAGACCTAGCCCAGTACATGAATGATCTCAGTGAAGAGGTGTGTCCTGTGTTTCCGAGAAGCCAAAGACTCATTGGCTAACAGGTGAAGGGAACAGAAACGTACTGAGGATGCTGTCCCCTTTACATCCATGTTTTAAAAAGAATTTCAATTAAAAAAATTAAAATATAATTACTTTATTTTCCCCCTTCCCTTTCCTCCCTCTAACCCTCCATGTCTCCGCAACTCCTTGCTCCCTCTTGAAATTATGGCCTCTTTGTAACTATTGTGTTACACACACACACACACACACACACACACACTGTGAATGCTTAAATGCACGAATACAATCAGCTCAGTCCATCTAGTGTTACTTGTGTGCATAGGATCTCAGGGCTGAAGACTTGGTATTGGATAACCAATTAGGGAAGAGTATCTCTTCCCCTCCCCCCTCTCGGCATTCCTTAGCTGTCTGTAGTTCTTTACATTGGTGCGGGACCATGAGATCCCCACTCCACGTTAACATGTCTATTGGTGTACTCGTTCAGGTCTCCTTTGGGCAGCCATATTGTCGAGCTACCTTGGGGTTAACTTCCCTGTCGTTTCCTGGAGACACGTTCTCACAGCAGCTCTCCTGGTCCCTGGATGTTACAGTCTTTCCCCACCCTCTCCTGAGATTCCCTGAGTCTACGTGCAGGTGTGTCCATTGGAACTGGAGCCACGGGATCACTTGTCCTCTGCATTTCTGACCAGCTGTGGTTTTCTGCGATGATCTCTGTCTGTTGTAAAGATTAGTTTCTTTGATGAGGGATAGAAGGATAACTATTTAGAATGCAGTTAGGAATTCTGCTGTTTTAGTAACGTGGTGGTAGTAGGTTTTCTTGTAAGATCTGTGATGTCACTAACCCGGGGCGGTTGTCTAGGTTTCCAGTACCAGGCATGGTTTCCCTCTTGTTGGTAGGCCTTAAGTCCAATCAGAAGCTGTTGGCAGCCACCAAGGTATCAGCGCCACGTTGCCCTCTTAGGGCCGTCATGCCTTTCTGGCCATGGTTGTGGGTCATGGGTATTACAGTTGGTAGTATTTTGACGGATCTCCAGGAACTTCTCAGCTAAGTTCCATCTTCCACAGTCCCCTCTAGCCTGCTGTACTGGACCTCTGTGTTTTCTCTGTTTTGCAAAAGTACCACACCCTACTAACCCCATGCCTTGCCATACAGGATTCTTCTTTTTTTTTTAAACAAGAGCGACCTCTCCACTCTTCCTCTCATGACTCCGGACTCCCCTGTGATGAAGGGGGGGGGTTACAAGAGCAGGTGATGAAGTCTGGGGTGGACATAAAGGGGAATGGCAGGCACACCGCTAAACTCAGACTCTGACCACTGTGGCTTTTTGTCTCTTTTTGGGTCGACTTGAAACGGCCATCTGGGAAGGCTAGGGAGCCTGCCTCTCCGTTCCCTTGCTCACAGACCTTACCCTACTCACTGTCACAAGGCTGGTCAATGCCACTGTATGCGTTACTTATCTCCTGGCTCTGACAAAATACTCCAAAAACCAAAACTCTTAAGGAAGGCCTTATTTAGGCTCAGTTTGAGGGTACAGTCCATTACAGTAGGGGAGCCACAGGGGAGAGCCATGGCTGGTGCAGCTCAGCCCTGACTCCATGGAATGGCACCACCCACACTTGGGGTGGGTCTTCCCCACACAATCTTATCTTGACAACCCTTCAAGACTGTCCAGAGGTTTGTGCTGTTTCTCCCTCAAGAGAAAAATAGACTATTCACGTGTGGGTTCTAGGGGCGGGGATTTAGAACTAACCTAGGAGCCAGGGTCAGGGTGGTTCATACCTGTCACCTCAGTGTTTGCGAGGCTGAGCCAGGGGGGGTTACAACCAGTTCCAAGCCAGCCTGGGCTACACAGCAAGTTCTAGGCTAACCTGACCCAAAGGGTGAGACTTGCCTCAAAAAACAAGGAAGCAAATGAGCAAAAATGAACAGGGCTATCATGCAAAACTCACAGGGACTTCCAGGCCTACTGTCCCAGGCCTCCCCTGTTTTCAGCCAGACTCTTCAGAGAGCAGACTGGGTGTGAGAGTCTAATACATGCTTCCAGAGTGAAAAGAACTTTGGAACAACATTCTTGTTTGGGTTTTTTCAGACAGGGTCTCTCTACATAGCTGTCCTAAAACTCGCCATGTAGACCAGGCTGGCTTTGAACTGACAGAGATCTGTCTGCCTCTGACTCCCAAGTGCTGGGATTTAAGTTGTGCACCACCACGCCTGATGAACAACACAATTTTAAAGACTCTTTGTAGCAATGCTTAGAAAGATAGCTACGCGTGTGTGTGTGTGTGTGTGTGTGTGTGTGTGTGTGTGTGTATGTGTGTGTGTGTATGTGTGTGTATATGAGACAAGGTTGGCCAGGCTGGCCTCAAACCTAATGTGGTGATATATTGTGTCCCCCAGTATATTGTGCACCCTAATAAAGCTTATCTGAGGATCAGAGGAAAAAGCCAGCCACTATATTAAACATAGAAGTCAGGCAATGGTAGCACACACCTTTAATCCTAGCATTTGGAAGGTAGGAATCTGTCTGGATCTCTGTGAGTTTAAGGCCACACTGGGAACAGAGCCAGGCATGGTGGCACATACCTTAAATTTCAACACTAGTTAACCACAGAGGTCTGGAGGTCTGAATAGACAGACAGGAAGTGATGTAGTTGGGCAGAGAGAGGAAGTGAGATGCAGAACAGAAAGGCATATAGACATGGGTATATAGGAAGTAAGTCTCTTTGGCTGAAGATTTCCAAGTGGTAAGAATGTGGCTGGCTTCTTTCTACTTTTCTGATCTCTCAGTTTTTACCCCAATATCTGGCTCTGGGTTTTTATTAATAAAACCGTTTAGCAATTCGTCTTACATATAGCTGAAGATGACCTTGACCTTCTGATTCTCTTGCCTCTATCTCCTAAGTGCTGGGATTATAGATATAAAATAGCTATTTTTAAAAAATACTGCATTTACATCCATAAGTGCCACTGATATCCAAAGGCATTCTCTGCATCACTGCATCAACTTTTTTTTTTTTTTTTTTTTTTTTTACTGAGAGCTGTTAAACTTGCTTTTCTTTTTTTTTCATTTTTAGAAACCAGCCCTGCATTCTGGGTAAACTGAGCTCTGAGATGACTCAACACTAGCTCTTTTATCTCAACTTAGAGAGAGCTGGAGTCATCTGAGAGGAGGGAGCCTCAACTGAGGAACTGTCTTCTTAAGCTCTGGCTCCAGGCAACCTGTCAGTTGTGATTGATGGGGAGAGTCCAAGCTCACTGTGGGTGGGGCCACCCTGGGCTGGTGGTTCTGGGTGCTATAAGAAAGCAGGTTGAGCAAGCCATGAGGAGCAAGCCAGTAAGCAGTACTCCTCTGCATCAGCTCCTGCCTTCAGGTTCATGCTCTACTTGAGTTCCGGCCCTGACTGCATTTGATGATGGACTGTGCTGAGGAAGCAAGGCTGCACATGGTCATGGTGTTTCATCATGGTGATGGAGACCCTGACTGGGACAGTTTGGGTACATCTTATCTCGTCAGAACACGTCAACAGCCCCTGTTTTGCACTTGTGTTATGGGAGGCATTCTTTAGAAGAACACGGTGGAAGGCAGAAGGTTGCTACGTAGGTTTGCTGGTACAATACACACAAGTGTGGCAATGACTGCCACAGCAGTGGTGAGCCAACACAGAATCGGAAGCCCATCCTGCTACGGCCTGGTCATGGGTGATTAAAACTCTGACCTACAGGTAACTCTCTCAAACCTACTACGGAGCGACCCGTGAGCCGCTTGTAGTTTGACAGACTGCAACTGGTGGTTCATCAGAGCCTGAAGGAAGCCTCCAAGATATCCACGTAGACCAGCTCCATCTCAAAATGCTTAATCTTGTTTTGTCTGGAAGAAATGTCAATGTTTTCAACCTTATGAATATTAACGATGTGAACTGATCCTACATCAAAATAACACCGAAGATGGTAAAGATCTCAAAAATCAAGAGCTATTTAGTGTTTACAACGATCGTCTCATCAGGCCGTTAAAAAGTCCTTCCAAAAGACTGGCGTGGTGGCTCATGCCTTTAATTCCAGCACTGGGAAGGCAGAGGCAGGATGGTTTCTGGGGAGTTTGAGACCAGCGTGGGTTACACAGGGAAACCTTATTTCCAACAGGGATGTAGCTTGGTACAGTGATTGCCTAACATGCACAAGGCCCTGGTTTACTTTTGGCGCGCGCGCGCGCACACACACACACACACACACACACACACACACACACACAAATGAACCTATCTTTAAGGTCCGTGTGTCACTTTACACTGGCTGATGAACCAACAGAAATGGCTGGGAAATACAAACTAGTACTTGCTATCCTGACATGAGGACCTGGGTGACGGACACCCGCAGAAGGGGTGCGAGGGAAGCCAGGCCCAGCAGCGCAGGAGAGGAAGGGAAGAGCCCTTGCTGGCTGGCCACTCTGGCCAGCGTTGAGATCCAGGTTCATGGAGCGACACTGGGGCCAGAGAGATGGCTTTGCACCGAAGAGCACTTGCTGTTACACAGGATCAGAGCTCAGTTTCCAGCACTCAGAACTGCCTGTAACTCCAGCTTCAGGGGGCCGGCCGGAGACCCTCTTCTGGCCTCCTCAGGCACCTGCATGTGTGTATGCATACTCACACCAGAACATACACATAACTAAAAAATTAAATCTTAAAAACATAGTAAGATGGAGGGCACCTGAGCTTCTGATGTCAGCTTCTGCTCTGCAAATGCACAGCACCCTCCCCCTCAAATGAAAAAGAATGAAAAGACACGGTTTTCTTAAAGTCTTGACAGATACAGTCAGGCAATCCACCGCTTATATTATTACACAGTAAAAGAGCAATTATTGACAGTGGTGGTGGCTCAGCCTTTAATGCCAGCACTTGGGAGGTAGAGGCAGGTAAATCTCTGAGTTCGAGGCCAGCCTGGTCTACTGAGTGAGTTCCAGGACAGTGAAGGCTAAACAGAGAAACCCTGTCTCGAAAAGCAAAACCAAAAACAAAATAAAACAAAACAAGAGCATTTATCTGTGAACAGCCATGGGCTTTAAAGAGAGTGGCTACACTGCAGCTCTGAAAATACTTATGAAGGAGGACTAAGTTCCAGAGTTAGAGAAACGATAGACTTACAGACAGGATCTCACCCCACAGCCCACGCCGGCTTTAAATTCTTACCAGTCTTCCTGCCTCAGCCCAAGTGCTGGGATTACAAGTGTGAGTTACCAGCCGGGCGTTGGTGGCGCATGCCTTTAATCCCAGCACTCGGGAGGCAGAGGCAGGTGGATCTCTGTGAGTTCGAGGCCAGCCTGGGCTACCAAGTGAGCTCCAGGAAAGGCGCAAAGCTACACAGAGAAACCCTGTCTCGAAAAACCAAAAACAAAACAAAACAAAACAAAACAGAAAACAAAACAAAACAAAACAAAAAAAAAAAAAAACAACAAAAAACAAGTGTGAGTTATCATGTTGGCAACTGTTATAATTACCTGGACTTGATCCGTGGACTTGATCCATGGGCACAGCTACCTGACTGCTGATAGGTTTAACACAGAGAAAAACCACAGAAGGAAGCCTTGGGTAAGGGTCCAGAGCAATGGAATTCATATCCTGCAGCACATTTAGGTTCCTATATTTAGAAACAAGGATTTCCTCCATCCCCACTGGCCTCTTAACATTCATGGCACTTACTTTAAAATTACAAAAATGAGCTAGGCCTGGAGGCCTAGACCTGTGATTCCAGCTACTTGAGAGGCTGAGGCAGGAGGATGACAAATTTAAGGCCTGCCCAGAATACATAGTGAGTATTCCCAGCCTGGGAGACCTAACGAGACCTGGTCTCAAGATTTCAAAGAGAGCTGGGGACATAGCTCAGGGGTAAGGCACTTGCCCAGTATACACAAGGCTGGAAGTTCGAAGCCCAGTGCTGAAAAAACTCTAGGTATGTACATACATTACACATACCCATCTTCCTAACTGAACAGCAATGATTTTCCTCCACCATATCCATCTTTCTAAAACGGCTGACTCATTCAACTAACAGCCCTGTGGACCAGTGTTCTCAACCTTCTCCTGCCTCAGCTGCTGTTACTCCATGAAAGGAGAGGGACGTTGACGTGCATTCTACACTCTCAAAATCCAGATGTCTGGGTTTCACAATGCAACAGATAAAATCAACTGGCATTATGCCAGTTTTCCAAGTCCCTACCTGTAACGCCATTTCTGCTGTAAGGATGTTTATTGAGCACTTACTATCTGCCAAGTACCCAGGTGCACTGCATACAGCAAACGACTTTCATTCCCATAGGAACCTCTGAGGCCCCTAATAAAATGATCCTCATGAGGACAACAAGCCACAGAGTTTAAGGAACTCCCCTCAAGATCACCAAGACTGAGTGACAGGCCTTGGGAATCAAATCTGGGTCACGTGATCCTTGGGCTTATGTTCTGACATGCCACTTTATTCAGAATGCACATGAAGAAAATCATACAAAGGATTTGTTCTAGCATATTGCTATCTACTATATACAAACTGCATCTTGTTATTAAAAGTGAAAGTATCTCACCACCACAGGTGTGTCTGGGTGTTCTGCACTCTGGCCCACATCGACCCACCTCCAAATGGCCCTGAGACCTCACTGCTCTCCCATTCAGAAAGTTATGGAAAGTCTAAGTGTGGCCTTCCTATTACTTTTCAGTGAAACTTTGTTCACCCTAAGATTATCGGATTGTAGGAGAGCCACTGACAGACAGCTCCGGTCTTTTGATACGAAATCTGCTCCTCTAATGAAGACGGAATGCCTATTTGGAGAGCCAATTAAAACTAATTAGAAGTTTTAAGTACTTCTAGGCACTTCAGCTAGAAAATGAAGTTCAAGGTGAAAGAACTTCATTTTCAGAATGCACTAATGAGAGCCAATTTAGATTCTTAAAGGTCTCTCTTCCTTGTACAGACGGGCTGGACAGCAGAAACGAACGATTTATGAATCACTATGTGTGCGGCTTCATGAATGACAGAGTTGAACAGAATGGACAGGAAGCTACACCAAATACAACTTCCGAGGAAAACCATCCCATTCAGCTTCTGTCATGTTCTCTTCAGCAAGGAACTCCTAGGGGGCAGACTTGTTTTGAAAATCAAACTTAGTTCGGATTTTAAAATCCGAGGGTGACTGCAATTAAAAATCGCAGTTTTACAGCCGCCTTGGTAGACGCTGTTTAAAGACGAAGACTCGTAATGCCACCTACAGGGGACCTTTAGAACTACAACCCTAGTTCTCTGTCCCATCTTCTGAATTAATATCCCCAAATCTCACTCATTGGGACATTTAACCAGAAAGCTCGAGGAGAGGGTGACAAAGAAATAAAAAAAAAAAAA
>CABHPH010128318.1:1194-14576 GCA_902168325.1 Peromyscus nudipes
AAAAAAAAAAAAAAAAAAAAAGAAAAATGGTGTTTTGTGGAAACTTCGTTTCCTTGGAACTATGTTTTTTTCACACTATCATCTTTTCAAGTGGTCTTTACTTTTGCTGACTGGCAGAATGTTATTCACGTGTATAATTTGTATTTACTGTCAGGCAAAGGATTGCTAAAGCCTTAATTTAGATGAGAATGGCTTAAATCAGGATGTCTTTGAGAAGGCCCTTATTGAGATTAGCCAAAGGGATTCTGGCCAAATCCCTGATCAAGTTGCTTGGCACAGAATTATTGATTGGCGAATCTTTAGTGTTGCTTGGTGTTGACTGAATTAATCTCTTACACCTGTTTTTTTTTAAACCCCCTCTCTGCTCGGGCACTTCCTTTCCTAAATCCCAGGGCAAGTTCTCTTGTGTTTAAGTCTTACTTAGGAACCACAGGATTTGTGTTTGTGCCCAAACTGCTCCCTTTACCATGGATGTCTAAGCTTCTGAGATCCAGCACTTGAATTTGCTCTGCTACATCTGCAAGCCGTCTTTTGACGGGCTGTGTCCAGGAAACTCCAGTACACCAACCAAGGTGGAAAGGCTTTGTGAGGTATTTATGAAAGGTAGTGTGGGACTATTGAGTTGTATCAAGGTAATGCTTCTGTTACACCTGTATTTTAAAAACACTGCTGGTAACAGTGGAACTAAATTAAATCTTAGCAATCTGGTCCTCTTTTGTAGAAGGAATTTATTTCATCCTCATCTAAATCAGAGCAGTCACATAGTGTGGCCACCAGCGACGTGGAATCCTGCTTGCTACATGCTTTATGGTTGAGGGAAGGCATTCTTCATTGAAGTTTATATTTGAAATTTTGAAAAAAAATCTTTGAAATATTTTTAAAAAAATTTATTATGGTTTTTTGTGTGTGTGTGTGTGTGTGTGTGTGTGTGTGTGTGTTGTATCTGTGTTGAGTGTATGGCGTGTGTGTGCCCCTGGAGGCCAAAACAGGCTGTTGGATTCTCTGGAGCTGGAGGTACAGGTGGATGAGCCTGATGTGCGTTCTGGGCTCCAGACTCAGGCGTTGGGAGAGCGGGAAGTGCTCTCAATCGCTGAGCCACTTCTCCAGCCCTCTTTAAAATATTCCTAAGACTCTGTTCATTTATTTATTTCGTGTATCGAGGCCCACTTGTGGTGGTCACAGGAGACAGTGTGGGAGTCACTTCTCCGCTTCACTATGTAGGTCCTGTAGAGCAATCTCAGTTGGTCAGGCCTGGCCCCAATGCCTTTCTCCACTGAGGCATCTCATTGACTGGGAAAACAAACGCCGAAGCAACTTCATTTCGTGAATCTGCTTTTAAAAGTTCATCTTAGGAGATAAAACGCAACCAGGTATTTTCCTTTGAAACTGTAGCTTCTGAATTGAGATGTCCTATGAAGTGTGACATACAGAAGGATGTGAAGACTTAGTATGAAAAACTTCGAGTATATCAACTTTATATTAATGCGTTTACGTTGTGTTTTCAGTTTCTTTGTGCTCTGATATGGCTGCTAGAAAATTGACCTCTACCTGTGAAAGCTCTTTTGTATTTCTTGTGTACAGGTTTGCTCAGCTGCTCACTGCTGGTCCTGCACGTGTTGTTGTTAGCACAACTTTTGAATGTATTACCATGCTACCCCCAAATAGTCTTGCTTCAAGTTGTTGACATGAGCCGGTTTTTTTTGGGGGGGGGGAGATGGGGTGACCCCCTTTTTTTTAGCACAATTTTGAATGCTATTTTTCCCTTGTTGACTTTTCTCTTCAGTTCAAATTGTTAGAAATGACTTCAAGCTTACACAAATGCAAAATTGTGCAAACAACTCTTACGAAATTTACCTGCACTCAGCATCAGCATTCTGAATATTTAGAATTTGCTTTCACATGTGGAGTTGTAGCTCAGTGGCAGAGTGCCCAGCACCCTGGAGTGGAGAAAGGATGTATCATTTGTTCTATTACCATTATTGTATTTGTCGCTGATCTGCCTGAAAATCAGTTGCATACATTACCCATCCTCTTTGCCCCGAAAACCTAGAGCAAAGGCATTCTCGTACATAACATTGGGACAGTTACGGAACCTGGGAGATTTAATATTGATACAGTGTTCTGTGTTCTGTCTGTATATCAGTTTATTGGTTGGTCTGGTCACTTTTTAAAAAAACTGAAATGCTTTTGAGCTATTGGCATTAGTATGTGAGAAGTTATGTAACCTTTCCAAATATATTGTTTTTGTTTTTCTTTTTTTTCTTTTTTTTTTTTTTTTTCTTCCGAGACAGGGTTTCTCTGTATAGTTTTGGTGCCTGTCCTGGATCTCGCTCTGTAGACCAGGCTGGCTTCGAACTCACGGAGATCTGCCTACTTCTCTCTTTAATTGAGTGCTGGAATTAAGGACGTGCACCACCACTGCCTGGCCAATTTCACATTTCTTGCTTATTTGAGATGTAGGGTCTTGTTACTATGTGTTCTAGGCTGGCCTAAATGTCATAATCCCCCTGGCTCAGGCTGCTGAGCGCTGGGAGTACCAGCATGTGCCAGCATACCCAGCTTGCATTTTTTCTTCTTTAAACCATCAAAAGAAAATGTGTATAGGTGATGCATACTTACTGTAAGATTTTAAAAACATAACAAAACAAATGAAAAGTAGCCTGAAATTATATCATCCAAGGAAACCTGGAAGAATTTTGGTGATTGTTTACATTTGGTGAAGTTTTATAAAAGTGGTACATACAGCATATTGAAGCTGGTCTCAGCACTTATTATTTTTAATTCTCTTGAAATGAACTACTTACAGAAAATAACTTTTCTGTGTGACTAACGGTTAGGGGCTAATCTGTGTTCAGATTGCAGTTGCTATGGAAGGGCCAGTTGAGAAGAGAATTCTAAATTGCCTCTAATTCAATTTTCATGTTGGTTTTTAGTGTGATAAACTAGATTACTTCACAGCTTAATTGAGTTTAGTATACTGTACCTTGATTTATAGCTTAAATTGGAAAGTGGACCATGTAGTTGCATTCAGATAGGAAGGGATTCCAGTCCTGTGTATCAAGTACAACAAGTAATTCCTTTTCCGAGGGAATAATTTTTTTTTTGTTTTAAATAACCTAACCATCATGAAATATTTTGTTTTGAGAAGCTTTTTTTTTTTTAGAGACAGGTTTCCAACTATATAGCTTTGATTGGCCCAGAACCTTGCTATGTAGACCAGGCTGGCCTCAAACTCACAGAGCTAATGAGATTAAAGGCATGCTGCCACAGCCAGCTGAGAAGTGAATCTTTTTTTTTTTTTTGCAGAGAAGTGAATCTTAAGACCTAAAAGCATGCTAGACAAGCATTCTACCCTGATTTGCATCTCCAGCTGAAGTGTTTTTTTTTTAAATGAGGTTGTCTTAAATTGTATTCGTTTTAATTATTATTACTATTACTGTATGTGTATGGGTGTTTTGCCTGAATGTGTATCTATACCATGTTCATGCTTGTACCCGAAGATGCCAGATTAGGGAGCCAGATCTTTGGGAACTGGGTGGTTGTGAATCACTCTGAGTGCTAGAGATTGAACCTGGGTCCTCTGGAAGAGCAGCCAGTGCTGTTAACTACTGAATCATCTCTCCAGCCCCTGTGATCTGTTTTAAAATGGGGAGATTAGAAAGCTGACTATTCATTATTTGTCTAGCTAGTACTACCCTCTCATTGGTTCTGTGCAGGATGCCAAATGGTAGAGCACTGGAAGCTGCAGCTGTTGCCTCTGCTGTCCAAATGCACTTGCATATGATTCCAGGATGTCATTGGCAGCATCATTGGATGCTGTTTTCAAAAGCTCCTCAGGTAACTGAAATTAGGGAAAACCTGTACCAAATGAGCAGTGCTCCTGACATCAGTGTAGTCTGGTGAAATTGGTATTCTCACTACCAACTAAAAATAAGTCCAGTAGATTCCAGGGTTTGAAGGTCATACAGTCTGGCCAGGGCATGAATCTGTCTCATTCTAAGTCCACTGCTCTTTTCCCATTTTTTTTTTTTTCCGATGAAGGTTTCTGTAAGTTCATGCAAATTATATTATGAACTGATATACACCAACCTTAACTCTTTGATGTCATTATTAATATTATGGAAGACTTTGCCATTTTACATTTCCTATTGATTATAAAAACCTTTCAGTGACTTTTTTTTCTATCAAGTGCAAGCTCTCTTTTATAGTAAACTTGTTTTATCTTTGTGTTCTAACACACACACAAATGAAGATATCATTCCCTTTAGGGTTGCTGTATCAGAATCAGGGGTATGACATTATTCAGGGAAGAGGCTGTCAGCTCCAGATGTTTTTATAAATCTTGATCAGTGAGCTGTGTAATTAGTAGATTGAGGTTCAGAAAAAAGTTACATTTTGGCATGGAATAGCTGTAAAGCTAGTTAATTGAGCAACTCACCAGTGATCTTTTTACTCTGCCTTCTTGAGACTCACTTCTCTGAAGATGGTAATGTCCAGAGGAGGAAATTGCCTTGTATGTTTCCTTTTGTGGTGAAGAAACATTTCCCAGTTTGCTGGCAAGAGACTCCCTAAATGTCTGGCCAAAATTAGTATTGTGTGCTTTTAACCAATGCAAGGCTGTGTGGAAGAGGGATAGTCCCACTTCAGTGGTCTCAGATCCCTGGGACCTGCTTTGCAGAAGAGTAGAGCAGCCTTGAGTCAAATTGGGCTTGGTTTGAAGAGATGTTGATGGTAGCAATCCAGTGTCTGTTATGAGGACACTCTCCACTTGGGAAGCGCTGTATGAGAGTTGGCTTAAGGAGAAACAAGTAATTCCTCCCTGCTGAATTATTCTGGGTTAAAAGCTAGCCGATGAGATTGATCACATTACATTGCTCCACTTCTTTTAAATACAAGTGTGTGCATGGTGGAAGCCAACCTCAGGCATTTTCCAATCTCTGTTATTCTCCACCTAATTTTTGAGGTAGAGTTTCTGACTAAACCCAGAGCTAGACTTCCTGGCTGGCTTGCCAGCAAACTTCAGGCAGCTACCTGTCTCTGTCCTCCTACACCAAGCTGGGGTTCAGATGTCACCACCACAGCTGACTTTCATGGGTGCTGGGAGAGAAAACTCGGGTCCTTGTGCTGGCATGGCAGGTAACTTTGACTGAACTGACTGAGCCAGTTCTCCATCCCCATTATCCTGGAGAGATGTCCCACACAGCAGAGTGCTTGGAGGATTATAAGCAAATGGACTTGGATAAACTGAAGGAGACAGCTTGCCTACGAAGAAGAAAACGGAAGATTTAGTGTGGTAAAATCAAAGACATTTTCAAATTTTTTTTTTCTGGAAAGCTAAATTTATGACTTGGAATGGCAGAAATAGGATTTTTATTTGAGAGATGAAGTGTTAGGGCAACATTTATTTTACCTCCTTTAATTACAAGTATCACAGCAAAGCACCTTTAAAACTACTTAGAGCCAACATCTGGTTTTGTTCATCTTAACACTTAAGTGCTTGCTTTGGCCTTCAAGACGACTAGCCAGGCATGGTAGCATACTCCTGTAATCTCAGCACCCCAGAGGCTCAGGCAGGAGGATAGAAAGTTAAAGCCCCAAAGGTCAGGCATATAGCACACCTCTGTGATTCCAGGACTTAGGGGCTGGAAGCAGGACCAGTGGCTTAGGGCTAGCCTGCGCTCTGAACAACAAAACTAAGACTAACTCACTTCAGACAGAAATAAAGCTTTCAAATGAGGTTATTTTTTGAACTTGCCGGAAGTAACTCTTCCCTTGAGTTTGATTGTTTAGCATGCCTATTCCTATTTATGTTTTCATAAAACTTGCTGGGGATTTTATTGAGATCTAATACTTTGTTCATTGATGCAGTGTTCATTATTTGAGCCTACTGTGAGGATTTCATGAGGTAAGAATGTGGAAATCACATGTCAAGATGCCCACTCACTTGCTGCCCTCCCTAGCAAGGCTTTGCACAAGTCTTTTGTTGTTTTAACATTTTTTTGAGAGAGAGCTCCAGCGTACCTGTGTGCATGTGTGCGTGGGGGTGGGGGGCAGGAATCAGTTCTCTTTCAGCATGTGGATCCCTGGGTATTACACTCAGCTGCAAGTACCTTTACCTTTCAACCATCTCAGTGCTGTGCCCGCCCCCAACCCAGGTCTTAGCCCAGGCTGGACTTGAACTCCCTTTGTAGCAGAGGATGACCTTGACTTTTTTGTACCAGGCTTTTTCTTTTGGGCCACTAACCAGCTCCCAAAATCATGACACAGAGACTTATTATTAGTTATGAATGCTCGGCCTTAGCTTATGCTTGTTTCTGGATAGCTTTTTTTTTTTTTTTTTCTTTTTTTTAACCTGTTTCTCTTCATCTACATTTTGTCTCGGGGCTTTCTGCCTTTTCTTTCTGTATGTCCTATTTTTGTGTCTGCTTCCTTGGTGGCTGGCTGGCCGGTGGCTTCCTGGCTGCCCGGCCCCGGGAGTATCCCTCTCTTTCTCTCTCATTTTCTCCTCTCATTCTTCCCTCTCAAGCCTAGATTTCTCTTCCTCCTATTTATTCTCTCTGTCTGCCAGCCCCACCTATCCCTCCTGCCTAACTGTTGACCTTTCAGTTTTTTATTAGACCAATCAGGTGCCTTAGGCAGGCAAGGTGAAACAGCAACACATTTTTTCATCATTAAACAAATGCAGCATAAACAAATGTAACACATCTTTACATCTTAACAAAGGCAGCAGAAACAAATTCAACACACCTTTGCCTAGTTAAAATAATATTCCACAATACTTTTTTTTTTTTTTAAATAAATAAACCAAGTCTCATTGTGTAGCCCCTTTTAGACCAGACTGGCCTTGAACTCACTGAGACCGACTTGCCTCTGCCTCTTCAGTACTGGGATTAAAGATGTGAAATGCCATGCTGTGTTTAACCTTGGCCTTGGGTCCTCTTGCTTCTACTTTCCTTTGCTAGAATTACAAGTGTGTGCCACCATGCCTGGTTCATACTGTGGTGGGAATGGCACCTGGGGCCGTGGCCATGCTAGGCACACGCTCTGCCAACTGAAATGGCACCCCGGCTGTCCCGTGCTTATTTTTGAGCTTTCAAAGTTGCTAATGCACAGAAGAAAGTAGCCAAGCATTTTGTTCTGACTCACTTCCAAGGTCAAAAAAGAGCAAACCATGCCTTTTTCCTGTCCTCCAGAGGTGACTATCCCCCAGCCTTTACATATGTATTCTTTGCCTTTCTTTGTAGTCTTAGCAGATGGCCTCATTAAAATTTCCTGTTTTGTTTTTTCAAGATTCATGTAAATGGAATTACTCAGTATGTTCCTGAGTATTTGGTGTCTTTCACTAAAGTGTTTTGAGAGTACCGAGTGGAAGTGTGGCTCGTCGGCTTCTGTTGCAGCATTATCTGAATAACCACAACTTATTTGCCCTTGGACACTTGAGTTGTCTTCACTTGGAGTGAAGACGTACTTTTCCCTGGCTTTACTGAAAGCATTTTTGTTTGTTTTCTTAGGCTCTGGGAATTGAACCCAGGGCCTCTAGCATGCTACCTACATGTTCTACCACTGAACTAATCACCCCCCTCAAAGGATTTATTTTTAAATTTTATGTGTATGTTTTGTCTGTGTGTATGTGCACCCTCTGTATGCCTAGTGCCCTCTGAGGCCAGAAGAGGGTGTCAGATCCCTTGTAACTGAAGGTATAGCTAGTTTCAACTGCTATGTGGATGCTGGGGCTAGAACTTAGGTTCTCTTAACCACTGAACCATCTCCATCCTACCCCTTACTCTTTTAATAACGTTTTTTTGAAGAAGTTCTGCTTTTTTCCATTTAGGTATCCAGCACATGTCATACAGATAGCCTGCTGTTTAATGTTAACATTGACTTTTTTCCTTTTTTTTTTTTTTTTTTTTTTTTTGGCAGGGTGGTGATGGTGATGGATGTTAAACCCAGGGCTTTACATGTGTGCTAGGCAAGTGCTTTGTGACTGAGATTGTCTCAGATCTTTTCATATTTTATTATGAGTCAGGGTCTTGGTGATAAGGTACCCAGAACAGCCTTGAACTTGTGATTCTTCTGCCTGAGCCTCCTGGGTGCTAGAATTACAGCTCTGTGCGCCACTGTGCCACTTTTGTTAAATTTTCTTTATTTGTGATTGTTTTAAATTTCTTATGTTCCATGACCTCTCTGCTCTTGTGTTTTGTAATAAGTTTTATGTTTACTAGAACAAACCCTTTGCAACTTGATTATTTTATCTGATTTTTAAACCCATTTCTTTGTATGTTTACTACATCACCAAAAACATATCTGTTGGAATTTGTTTGGGATTGTACTGAGCTTATGGATCATTTGGGGAAATTTGACATTCCCTCAATTGCAGTTGATATTGTAAAATTACCCTTTTGTTAACAACTTTGCTTGTGTCCAAATTCTAATAATTTACCTTTAACTTTGAAATTTTTGAAGATATATCTGTGATTTCTGACTGCTTTATTATGTTCAGTCCATATAAGCATTTTTTTTTCTTGCTTAATTGCACTGGCTAGAGAACTAGTAAATGGTCTCTGTAGGTGGAAAATCTATAGTTGATAGAGTATCAGTTATCCCTGGTCTCAGCGGGAAGCTGTGTTTACCATTTATATGATATTTATAGATCCCAGATAAGCGGTCTTTGAATGTAAGCTTACAGAGATGCTTGGTATGAATGGGTGTTTTGCCTGTGTGTCTGTATGTGCATCCTGTATGTGCTGTGCCTGCAAAAACCAGCAAAGTTTATAAACTGGGGTTATAAATGGTTGTGAGCCATCATGTAGGTGCTGGGAATCAAACCTGGGTCCTCTGGAAGAGCAGCCAGTGATTTAACTACTGAGCCATCTCTAAATTTGGTTTGCTAAAATTTTGTCTAGAATTTTGCCTTCATGCCCCAAAGTGGGTTTGACATACAACCTGTCAGTCAAAACCAGCCTTCTCATTTAAATATATTGCTTAATTTCTAGCTATGTGGAGTTTTTTGGTTGTCTTTGTTATTTTAAGCTTAATTGCATTATGGTCAGAGTGTCTATTGTCTATTTGATTGTTGCCTTGAAATGTCTTTATGTGTATTGGCATTTTGCCTGCATGTATATCTGTAGGAGAGTGTGGATCCTCTAGAACTGGAATGACAGACAATTGTGAGCTGCAATGTGGGTGCTGGGAATCGAACTCTGGTCCTCTGGAAGAACATCCAGTACTCTGGACCATTGAACTATCTCTTCAGCCCTGAAACATATATTATTAAAAATTCTTTTTTCTCTGGGTGGTGGTGATGCATGCCTTTAATCCCAGCACTTGGGAGGCAGAGCCAGGCAGATCTCTGTGAGTTTGAGGACAGGCACCAAAACTACACAGAGAAACCCTGTCTCGAAAAACAAAACCAAAAAAAATAAAAATAAAAATTCTTTTTTCATCGGGGCAGTGGTGGCACACGCCTTTAATCCCAGCATTTAGGAAGCAGAGACAGGTGGACCTCAGTGAGTTGGAGGCCAACCTAGTCTACAAAGCAAGTTCCAGGATAGCCAGGACTGTTACACAGAGAAATCCTGTCTCAAAAAAAAAAAAAAAAAAATCTCTTTCCTTGTGTTCACAAAGAGAGGCTATACATTTTGTTTATACATGTTCTTATCTTGTTTTCATGTTGTTTGGATTATTGCCATACGTACATTTCACACACACATTTTTCGAGTCAGGCTTTCTCTATGTAGCTCTGGCTGTCCTGGAACTTGCTCTGGAGACCAGGCTGGCCCAAACTTGCAGAGATCCGTCAGCCTCTGCTCTGCCTCCTGAGTGCTGGGATTAAAGGTATGCTCCACCATTGCCCAGCATATTTTAATTTTCTGTAACTAAAAAAGGCATATTTTAAAATTTTTCATTATTTAAGATTTCTTTTTCCTCTGTGTGTTTATGTGTCTGTCTGTCTGTCTCTCTCTCTCTCTCTCTCTCTCTCTCTGTGTGTGTGTGTGTGTGTGTGTGTGTGTGTGTGTGTGTATGCCATGTGTGTACAGGTGCCCAAGGAGAGCACTAGATCCCCTGGAGTCCATGCTGAAGCACTTATGAGCTGCTGGATATAGGTGCTGGGAACCAAACTTGGGTCCTCTGGAAGACTACCAAGCATTCTTAACCACTGAGGCATCTCCAGCCCCACCACTGCTGTGATTTATATACCACCTCTCCCCTTCTTGTTTTTAACAACTCTTGCTTTCTCTTTCTGGAAGAAAAAAATGCCTTCATACTTTAAAAACTCTTTCTACCTAATAAGTTTTTGCCTTTACCAGTTTCAAAAAAATATTGAACATGTGTGTATAGATGCATACATATATACATTTTGTTTTTGTTTTTGTTTTTGTTTTTTCGAGACAGGGTTTCTCTGTGGAAAAGTTCTGGCTGACCTGGAGCTCGCTCTGTAAACCAGGCTGGCCTCGAACTCACAGAGATCCGCCTGCCTCTGCCTCTCGAGTGCTAGGATCAAAGGCGTGCGCCACCATGGCCCAGCATATATGTATTTTTGTATGTGCCCACATGTGCTGGAGGTTAGCTTCGAGTATCATTTCTTTGTTCCTTTTTAAAAATTTTGTTTGTATGCTCCACATGGATACCTGCATTCCAGAAGAGAGCATCCGATCCTATTATAGATAGTTGTGAACCACCCTGTGATTGCTGGGAATTGAACCTGAGTCCTCTGAAAGAGCAGTTCAGTGCTCTTAACCATTGAGCCATGTCTCCAGCTCTCAAGCATCATTTTCTTCCAGAAAGAGAAAGCTGTCCACCTTGTCTTTTGAGATAGGGTTCCTCACTGGGGCTTAGAGTTTATAGTTTAGGGTAGGCTGACTAGTCAACGAGCCCCAGGGATTCTCCTGTTTCTGCTTCCCAGTGCTGGGATTGCAAGCATGCGTCACTACACCTACCTTCTCTACCCCGCCCCCTTCCTGGCTTTTTGAGACAGGGTTTCTCTGTGTAGCCCTGGCTGTCTTAGAACTCACTTTGTAGACCAGGCTGGCCTTGAACTCACAGAGATCTGCTTGCCTCTGCCTCCCAAGTGCTGGGATTAAAGGCATGCGCCACCACTGCCCGGCCACACCTGCCTTTTTTTTGTGAGTTTGGTGATTGAACACGAGTCCTCATGCTTGCAGAAAATTCCTGAAAACAGGATTCTACAAGAACAGCTTAAAAGTAATGAGAGGAAAGAGCTACAGATTCTGTTTAAAGAATTAACTATATTAACAGCTAACCTCAATAAGTGATTTATAACCTTTAATACCCAGAAATGAAATAGATCTTTAAGATGATAAAAGAGCTGGCGTGGATGTCTTGGTGGGTAAGGTGCTTATTACTATGCAAGCCTGACCATCTGAATTTGATTCCCCAGGACCCATGTAAAGTTGGAAGGGGAGAACCAAGGCCACAAAGTTGTCCTTTGACCTCCACAGACGTTCCAGGACATGTGCATGCCTTTCATCATACACACGACAACAATAATAATAATAATTAAAAATGATAAATAGAAATTCTGTCACCAGCCTATTTTCACAACAACAACAGCGAAAGTTTCAGTGCTTTAGCAAGTAAAGGTGCTTGCCACTGAGCTTTCATGACCCGCAGGACCTGTGTGGTAGGAGACAGCAGAAGTTGTCCTCTGACCTCCATTCCTGTGCAATGGCACACACACACCCATCCACATCCTCTTTACACAGGCATACACCAGATGCTAAAACACTACAGTAGAACTGTTGGGTGCCAGGTGTGGTAGCTCTTCATCGTCAATTTCAAATCACTTACATAAATCACTATTGACTGAGCCATCTCCTCAACTCCTTTATCAATATTTTGTCCTCATGTTTCCATTCTTTTAAAAAAATGTTTTTTTTTTGTGAGTTTTGCCTTTAAATATTTTTACTACTGTGTACTTAAGTGCAATTTATTTATTTATTTGTTTTTAAGATAATCTTGCATAGCCTGGGATGGCCTTGAACTCACTCTGTTGCCGAGGATAACAGTGCATGGCTCCTCTTTCCTCTGCTGCCCAGTGGCTGGATTGCAAGTGTCCTCTATCACCTGGCTTTTAGTTCTGCATGTGGAACTCTTTGAATATGTGTGATTTGGTGTCTTTCATTAATTTTAGGAAGTTCTCAGTCATTATCTCTTTAAAAATGTCTAAATACAATTTAAATAACTGCTTCTGCCTAATTATCTCTTTTCCTATAGGACTCCAAAAAGTATCTTAAGACATTGCACCACTGAATGTTGCTATTTTTTTCCCCCTCTTTGTTTGAGGCAGGGAGTCATGTAGGCCAGGCTGGTATCATCATCTCTGTGCTGCCACAGTGAGCTTGAGCTTGATCCACCTGCCTCCGCCTAGGGTGGATGCTACAGTGCTTAGTTTGTGCCATGCCGTGGGTGAACCCTGGCCTGGTGCGTGCTGAGCAGGCACTCTACCGTCTGAGTTCTAGTCATTCAATTCTTTTCGTTCCTTTCTTTCCTTTGACAGGATTTCTCTATGTAGCCCTGGCTGTTCTGAAACTTCCTCTGTAGACCAGGCTGCCCTCCAACTCAGAGATCTGCCTGCCTCTGCTTCCTGAGTGATGGTACACTGTAGCTCAGTGCTTAGCATGAGCTTAAGTGTGTGCTTAGCATGCTTAAGTTTGCTTCAGGTGTTTGGGTGCACACATGAAAAATTTTAAAAAATAGATTCTCACAAATGATTTTTGTGGTTATTTGCCATAAATCCCATTAAGGAAGAACTATATAGTCACTGTGAACAATTTAAATACTGGTAAGCAAAACAAAACAAAAAAAGGAATTTGCCATCCAGATAAACACCTATTTTGTTTTCTGTCCATCTTTATTTCTCAAATAGTAGAGTCCCCTTATATATTTGCAACCCATTTTTTCCAGTTAACATATTAATAACTTTTCAGGGCATTAACTATTTTAAAGCATCACTTTCAATTGAATTGCCCTCATGGTTTGGGATTACTTTTAATTGACTCACCCTCATGGTCTGGGAATTTTGGACTTGCTGAAATTTTAAGTGGACAGTACTCACCCTCTGAAGTAGTCTTTCATACCCTCTATTCAGATTCAGGTGCATGCACTATTGCCAAAATAGGTTGAGTGCAATTTTAGAGAAGGTCTCGCCACCCTCCAGTAGTTGGCTGTTAGTGGCGATATTGGAACCATTGTTTGAATATTTTGATGTATATTACACACATCTTAAGAGTGTGTGAGAAAATGACAGGCAAGAGTTTTTTGTTTTTTTTTTTTTATACCAATAAAAAGCACTTGGTTTGATAGATTGTTGCTTTTTTGGTGCTTTCTAGATGGAAATCTTTTGAATTTTGGTGATTACATTT